>JAOVVH010000048.1:12005333-12017912 GCA_028566435.1 Scorpiodoras heckelii | reverse complement strand
TAAATAAATAAATAAATAAATAAATAAATACTGTCGGGTTGCAAAGCCAGTGTGGCTTTTTTTTTGGGGAGTTTATTTGCATTAAAGTGGTCTGTTATGGAAAGTGCGTTAAGCGCTTTAGCGAGGCTTCGTTTCTGTGACCGAAGGATATTAATATCAATGGAGGGTTTTTTTCTCTCGGCTGGTTAACTAACTAACGATCGCTTTGAATGACAATAGTTTACTACTGCGGTGTCTGATTTACAAGTCAGTCGGGCATGATTTGCCACTTTTATTTTTGTTTTTCATGATTTAAAAAAAACAACAACACACAAACCCCAGGTCTGTAACCTGGATCAGCTCCGTGGAGAGATGCACCACTCAGAGCACATCCATAATCTGATCCATGGTTTGAGCGACGGAGAAAATCCTCGCACCTTGACTCCTTTATTTATTTATTTTTAAAAGATTTACCGTTGTGTTTTGACACGCTCTCTGGTCTGTTCAGTATGTCCCCGTGTTCAGACACTGACGCTCTGCGTTAGTGAGTAAACCAAGTCCCACATGGTCCGTCAGTAATGTCGGTGTTAAGCGAGCCGGGCCCCCCGCTCCCTGCAGACTGAAGAGGGAAGCCATCTTTACGGAGCACATCCCCATTTCATTACACATGGACACCGAGTCAGTGGTGCCAGTGATGGTGTTCAGGACACGGTGTTGTACATGTTAGTCAGGAAGTACACTCGATCAGATCGTGTCTCGGTATAAAGCGGGGTTTTAGTTCACATGCTGCAGCGGTTACAGGTGCAACTGTGTGGAGCTCCCCCCTCCCCCCCTCCTCCTCTGTACATTCAGTGCAGGCAGCACTGGATCAGGGCGTTTCATCAGCTGTTTGGTAGATTTACAGTGAGTTTAACGTCACAATGGCTTCGTTTGTGGTGTTTTTCCTGATACAACCTATTGTGGGCTGGTAAGGTCATGCAAATCAACTAAGTGATCCCGACACAGCAAATCCAGACGCACAATTCAAGCGCAAGTCTGAAATTTTGTCTCTATGCGTCTGTGTGTGTTTTTGTATGTCAGGCCTTTTTTCTTTTCTGTCTTTTTCTTGCTCAAGTGATTTGTAAATGAACTGAGCTAAACTACAAACCAAAATGTTCATGCTTCACATCTTCCATCAGCAGATCCCTGAGCGGCACCAATGGACAGTAAGGGAGGATCTCTACCTGCAATGCCTGAGCCAAAGACCCCCACCAGTATGAAACAGTTATCTGATTCACCATGTGGATGTAAAGGACGGGGTGATGGAAGCACAGATCCTGCTCTTCTAATGGATAAGGCCGCTACGCAGCTAGCAGCCACGCCCCACGATGGTGTTTTGCAGAAGATGGGCAACCATAACCACACTCACGAGCATCTGAAGGATCTGACATCTCGTTTCTTCAATGGTGATCAGGAGACAATGTCGAAGTTCTGCACTCCCCCCCCTGGATCGCCTCTCCTCAAAGCCGTAGAGTCTGGACCTCCGCATGGCAGCCCACAAAGGAAGCCTGAGCCCTCCCCTGAGCTCACACTTAAAATCACCAAACATTTGCCCAATGGAAAATCACCACTATCGAGCAGGTATGAAGCAAGCTATGGAGAAGATGGCGTGGAGGAAACAAGTGCCGCTTTAAGTTTATCAGAAGGCATGCTCGCTCCTGCGAATGCTGCAAATGAAGGAAGCAAGTTGAGGGGACCGGTGAAAAAAGTGCCACTAAACAGACGGCACCCTGTCGACCCTGCTGTTAATGGCTCAGAGAGATCAGCTTTCACACACGTTATGGTAGAATCATGTGACGAGTCAAGACAGTCATGTGACCTTGCCCCTGACACAGATGTCCTCACTTCTGAATCCAATGATGCTACTGTTGTTGATGTACCTACCAGTGTAACCTCAAATTGCAAGGTATTGTTTAACCAAATGAAATAAACAAAGGTTGTAAAAATTTTTGTTTTTAAACGCACCTAGCACTAAGCTCTTACTACAATAATTTGAATTGTGCAATTAGTGGAATTTTTGTAAAGGGAAATTGCAAATCATGAAACAATTGCATCACCTCAAGAGCAGTTAAGATGGTGGTTGTGTGTAATAAAGGCCTACTACTGATTATAACAGTTTCTGTGAGCCCAGTGTACAACCCAAGCATGATCTTAATACAAGTTTTGAATGATTTTATCTTTCTTCCCCTCCCCCCCACAGCCTGTGTTGGATGCTGAGGAGGATATTGATGTTCAGAGTGTGGGTGATGTTCAGACATTAACCTCACAGGAGCAACCTCATGTGCAGTTGTCCGTGGGAGATGTTGTCTGGGCTAAAGTGTTTGGATACCCATGGTGGCCATGCATGATCACTAAAGATCCAGAGTTCAACCTTCACTTCAGGCAGAAAGGTAAGGACCAGAGACAGAGTAGTCATATAATCTTAATCATAGGCACATAGACATGTTCATTTAATGCCTCAATCGATGTTTATTTCTTTCTTCAACAGCAAACAATTGCAGAGGATTATTGTACCATGTACAGTATTTTAGTGATACTCCTGAGAGAGGATATATTGCTGGGAAGAACTTGGTCATGTTCTCTGAGAAAGAGCAATTCCAGGCACTGTGCCGTGGAAATAAACAAGGCACTGTCCATTCTGAGGGCAAGAAGGTACTGATACTCAGCCTATTAAGCAAAGAGTATATGTATCTGTGACTGATGCATAAAAACATTTTATCGTGGTCTACTGTACAGTACTGTGTTATCGAGTTATTTTTTCCAGCTTGATGTCTTTTTTTTTTTTCAGTTGACGATTCCGCGTAAGTTGCGGGTGCCATGGGATACAGGTGTCTCCCAGGCGACAGAGGCAGTAGCTTTATCTGTAGAGGAGCGCCTGGCCAAGTTCAGCTTCATATATGAGGGTGGCCAGCCTCAGTTCAACTCTCATATGCTGCAAGAACTTCAGTGCAAACAGCAACAGCAGAGTCATGAAGAATTTCCAGATGCAGCTAGCCTCACTCCACCAGACTCTACTCAGTCCAGCCCCGTCACTGTACAGACACTGAGCAACCATCTTACTTCTCCCCTTCACAGCAGCACTTCAGCAAGGAAAATGCCTCTTGCTACTAAAGCACCTAAAACCCCAACCATCAGGGGGCAATGGAGCCAACAAGAGCAGAACGCTCTTTACAAAAGGAGAAAGAAATTCGTCCCTGTTGTAGTCCTCCCTCATATTGACTCTGTTGTACAGGTGAGTGCAGTTATGAGTCTGGAAAGTCCTGATTTCCCCTTATTCTGTATTTCCTGCTTAAAAATTGTACTTTTGTTTCAGGATATGTCCATTGCAGCAGATAAACTTGAGCCTAATAAGATGAAAATGAATAAATCTGTAATATTCACAAAAGATTCATCACTGAAACAGGTGTTGCATTCATTTTTTTCCCCCTGTTCTATTATTGCCAGTGTTAGCCAGTGTGTTACAGTTCACATATAAAATGTGTGTTTGTGTAGGATGTCCTTTTTGCTGAAATTGACCCTCAGTTTAAAGCATCCCAGAAGAAACAGGGAAAGCTCAAGCAGAAGTTTCCAGCTGCACCAAACTCCCTGAAAAGGAAGAAAATTAAGGCATCTGCTGTTATAGCTGAAAGACTAAACACCGAATTACTAAAGCCGGTGGTTTTAGGTGAGAATGTGGGCTCTGCAGTCCCTTGCATAATAAGTTTGCACTTTTCACATTAACACTGATTTGAATAATTTTAGTGGTGGAAATGTTTGGCTGTTGTGATAAATGTTCTGTATCTCTTTGTTAGAAAATACTGAAGTCTGCAAGACGAAGAGAAAATTAAAAAAGGACAAGGCAGTTGCTGTTTTTGAAGGTTGCTTCCTACAGTTGTTGATTTTGTTGACTGCGTAACCTTAATATTTTTAATATTCAAACAACATTGTTATTGCATTCTGTATATTTTGGGGGATTCTGAGGTATCTGTCCTGTGTTCAGTTATGAAGAAGGCCTCAAAGCGTGCACTTGAAGAGCTCAATGGGGATGAAGTACCTCAACCCAGGAAAAAGGCCAAAATCGGGGATGGGTTAAATTGGCACGAGAAGCCAAAGGTTTGATAATTACTTTTGATGGATACCTTTTAAATTGGCAGCACAGTCCAGTGAGAGGACCTTAATGTACTAGCATAAGGGTTCATCTGATCAGTAATGTATTAGAAGCATTGTTTCACTGGTAGTAATAACCAGATAGAAATTTCTAAATTGGTTCTGTGGACAAGATAGTATTCTCTAAGCCAAGATAATTAATTCCTGATGTTTGCTCTTTCAGGTAGATATAGTTATATTTATAATTATAGCAGTAAAGCATAGGTTTTACTGTATATTTTTATCACCTGTTTTTTTTCTGGTTCCTTTCAAAGGCACAGGCACCTGAGCCCCCCTCCAGAATGCCAAGGCAAAAGTGGCAAAAATTTGCCATTCCTGAGAAAAGAAAGAGACCCAAAACCCCAGTCTCGGGTAAGTAACCCAAAGAACTACTTTGCATCTTTGATTGTTTAGTCGTTCATTTATTTGTGTTACACTTTTAAAGTAATGTTGCTGTTTTGCTATATTTTTTCTCTCAGTGGAGGAGCCTCAAAATAAGGCCAAATGGGTTAGGAAGAAAAAGCAGGACCCTAGCAACCAGTTGCTACCAGTTTCATCCAAGAAGCATGGTCTGGCAACCCAGGTAGTGCTAAGATATATTTCTCTTCATCGATGGCCCAAATTTATGCTTCTAACATTCATGCTGGAAAAGCTTTAATAGCAAGAAATCAGAATAATTGAAATAGAAACAAACTTTAAACTTTACTAATTTTTGGTGTTGGTTTAGAGCAGTTTAACCAAACATCTATTCCAATGTGAAACAGAATTCATATCAAGAGAGACCTAATTCTCCCACTGAGGAAGCCCATGCTACCAGGAAGGCAGAGCGTACAGTCAGTAATAAAAAAGAGTGTGTGTGCCAGGTTTGTGTAAATGTTCTTCATGTTAATATTTAATAGGTTTGTGATGTTGGTCTGTGCTAGAATGGTTTTGATTGTGTATGTTCAGGCTTGTGAAAAGACAAGTGAGGACCTGGTGACATGTGAAGGACAGTGCTATGGTTTGTACCACCTGCAGTGCATTGATTTGGACCAGCCATCAGACAAGATGCTCTGCACTGCCTGCCGCACAGGTAAATAAGAGACACTTTACCAAGATCACTGCAATCACCAAGGTGCTCTCAGAGAACAGGGCAATTGAGTGGGTACATGTTTCACCATGGCTGTGTGTTGAGTCTGTACTATTAAATGTCTAAATAATATGCCATATCACAAGTTATATCTTAAGTACAAGTGTACAATTTAGACATATTGTTCCATGCTAGTACAGGGCACATAAATATGGTGAGCTGGTGATAGTTATGGGAACTAGGGGTGGGAATCTTTCGATTTGATTCGATTTCGATTTTTGGGGTCACTATTCGATTCAAAACGATTTTCGATTCAAAACGATTTTCGATTCAAAACGATTTGATTCATAATGTTTTCTGCTTCACTCTATAGGTGTGCAAAGGATTCTCATGATCTACTCCAGTCTGCTTTGCAATACAGAATGACAAATGGAGACAGTCTTTTTCACATTTATTAAGTTTTAAACGATCCGTGCTTAGATGGAATTATTGAAACTGTTACATAAAAGCAATATCACATATTGTTTAAATAACACAAATAAACGTGATTAAAATAAGCGATGAAACAGGCGACAGACCTGGTTAGCAGAGAGTTTGGTGAGCCCGTGCATTTGTGGTGTTCCCAAAGTGCTTAATTTTCATTTTGCAAACCTTGCAAAGCTCATGTCAAGCTCGGTCTTCCCGGGCATTCGGTAAAAAAAAAAAGAATCCAGATCTTTGCCTTCAGAACACACAGTGTCAGAACACACAGTGCATTACAGCATGCTGCGTATGAAGCTGCGTAGCCACAGGCCAGTCAGAGTGCCAGTGCTGATCCCTGTCCCTAGCCCTGTTCAAAGTGCTTATGAGCATGTGAGCATCAGAACTGGACCATGGAGGAATGGAAGAAGTTGGCCTGGTCTGATGAATCATGTTCTTAAGCAGCTTCTGTGCTGCACATAGCCATATTCAACACACAACTCTGCAGTTTCACAAAGTGTGGCCTGCCAGTCAGATTATCCATTAACAAGAAATGATGTATTCCTTCACGTTCATTACCTGGCAATTTTCACCCAAAAGCACAGGCTGTATGGTGTTAAATGCACTGGAGAAATCATAAAACATAATCCTCACAATGCTTCTCATGCTGTCCAAATGTGTGACCAGATCATCCACACCAACGCCGTCCTGGTAGGCAAAATGCAGGGGGTTCATGGATGTTCTGACCAAGGGTCGTAGATGAGCTAAAATTAGCCTTCGTTGTACGAGATGAAAGAGCCACTGGTCTAAAGTCATTTAAGACTTTAGGATGACCTTTTTTTGAGACTGGAAACCACACGCTATGTTTTCAGTGTTATGGCTGATCAGTATATGTCCAGTGCACGTTAAATTCACAGCACTTTCCATTAATCACATTCCTGAAATGACCCTGCTGGACTGGTTTTGCTTATCATGTAGAGATAGCAAAAACAACCGCACTTGTTTATTTTGCCACTCTCTCAATGCTACCTGAGGAGAGTTCACCACCCCACCCCACCCCACTCAAAAGGCTAGAACAGGCTCTGAACCTTCCCATTCAAATAACCACTTTAGACACCTGTAGATGTGACATTTGTAATTCACTTTCCCTCTGCATCTGTCTTTCAGGAGTGCACGCATGTTTCACTTGTAAGAATTCTGACGGGGAGGTGAAGCGCTGCAGTGTCCTACATTGTGGTCGATTCTACCATGAGGCATGTTTGCGGTTAAGTGCTTTGACTGTTTTTGATAATCGAGGATTTCGCTGCCCACTACACACTTGCCTCAGCTGTCACTGCAGTGGCCGCGGCACAGCCAAAGCCACCAAAGGTACTGCATTCTCACATTCACTCAAGAACACTGCTACTGCATACTAAACATGCGTTGCAGATTCTTTTATGGCAGAATACATTTGTCTGTGTATGCTTTAGGGAAGATGATTCGCTGTCTGCGCTGCCCAGTAGCATACCACACTGGAGACTTGTGCATAGCAGCGGGAAGTGAGATGCTGACGCCTACTACCATGTTATGTACCAACCACTTCAACCCTAAGAAAGGCTACAGGCGTCATACACATGTCAATGTCAGCTGGTGTTTCATCTGCTCCAATGGTGAGATCATTATCACTTAGGCTTATTTGATATTGTTTTTTTCCCTGCTTGCAATTTTCTAGTTTAAAACATCACTATATAATTTTTATCATCCTGACTGAACTGACAGCTTTAAAGAATGCAGGAAAATAAGCATGTCCACCATTTCAACTGAAAGAAGAATATGGGGGGGGGGTGTACACTCATTATGAGCTGTGTTAGGGGTTGACTGATTATTGGGTTATAAAATCATAATGTCCAATGTTTGCAAATTTTCAGTTATTGGTGTCAATTCCTGAAAAACTACTGATAAATTCCTGATAATTCCTGATTTTTGCCCAATTTAAAAAAAACAACAACTTTAAAATAGGGATGTAACAACAATGATAATTGCAAATCTTGATACCAGCATGGGACTGTGAGGAAATCTACCAGGATATTACATCATGGCTCCATATAGAGGGTCAAAATGAATTAAATAAAATGAATTAAATAAGTAAAAGCTCTTTGTGTAGGCTGTAAATACATCCATTTGTTAATGGAGAAAAAAGGGTGCAAACAGCGGAGAAAGTTAGTAATATCAGTGCTTTCAGTGGAAAAGCAAATTATTTCGCTAGAGTGTGTTCTCCTATCTCTTGTTGTTGAGAACCATATGGTGCAATAGGACTTTATCATACTTCCTATTTCCAGGGGGTTTAGAGGGTATGCACTGACGTCACTCTCCCACTGAAACATTCCCCCTCAGTCAGTCTGAGCAGTAGGAAACTGTGAACCCAGGAGTAAAACAAACAATTAAGTCTGGTTAAGATAAAGGCAGTTGGACTCAACAGTGATCCTTACAACTAACTAGAGAACCAGTGTGTGTTTTGTTTCTTTAAGATGAAATACTTGCGGTTATGGTATAAGCACATCTTCATGCTGTATGGTTTCATGTTTATATCACTAGCACTTAGCACAATGTCCTTGGGTAAATATTGGCTTTCGTTTTACTTTAGACGTTTTTCAATTCAGGGCTTGAATTCAGAGTTTTTCTGGCATTTAAGGCTATTTATGCTACTGCAGAACATACCTAACTTTGACATTACATTATCTAAATTGCAGAAGAAAAGAAGAAATATTTTGGTTTAAAAGAGTAAAACTTTTTTTATACAAATCAAAAAATGCTGATTTGTTAGTTAAAAAATGATATCTTTCAAGTCATAATTTTTCTTAGTTTTTTAATATTGTGATAAATATAATATTGTGGACTTTTAAAAACCATGGTATTCTTGTATTGTGAGATTTTTGGTTTCATTGCAGCCCTGTTTAAAAGCAGTGTGTGTATTATCCTGATGTATCTCCTCTGTCAGGAAAAAATACTATTGGTATGGCAAACATCACAGTGCTGAATCTTACCAGTTACCTTTAATTTTTATTAGATATTATATAGACTGGAGTGCAGTTTAGTTTTGGTTTATAATTCATAGTCAAATGCAAATTTTCACAAAAACTCCAGCAATATGCTGCTTTTAATATTTAAAAATAAGCTGTATTACTTGCATAGCTTGAGATTCTGATCTAACGCATCCCATTGCTTGCTATCATCTAGTTCTTGCAAAGAACACGGGGCATGCCAGAAAGCAGGTCGGGCGGGTGAAAATGGCTATGGTTTCTGAAAGTAGTTACCTTCATCTGCAGCTTAAAACAGACTGCTTAAAACAGTCAAGAGCTTTACATGCCATGGCCATTTAATAAAGGTGACATGCTCATTTCATACCATAACAAAATGTAACAAAAATGTTTCAGATTGCCTGATAGTCTACCTGAATAGAAAAAAAAACGAATTGCATTACATTAATTGGACCTTTGTGAATAACTTTAGGTAGTCTACACTTCAGCTAAACGGAAAAAGTCTGGAATATAAAAGAAATAAGGAATATAAAAGTAATAAGCACTAATTTGTGCACTTAGGCTATAAGTTGCAACTGCTGAAACGGTGAAACTAAACATTCAACAAAGAGTAATCTATATTTGTTCTGTCAAATGAAATATTCAAAGAAATTTATCCTGAAGCAAAGCTGTTCTCAATTAAAGAGAAATTTACCCACAATATCAATATTATGCAGAAGGTTGGAAGGTCTGTTAATATAATCGAGATAAACACGTCACTGGATATAATGACTGCAGGGACAATAAAATTATAATACATGCCTATTATCAGTAAACAAATGTATGTACAAATCATGTATCTTAGTAACTCTGGGTTAGTCCCCACATGTATAAGAGTTACATTTCAATACTTGATTAAAGGTGTAGTCAGTAATAATTATGTGTTTGTAAGGTGTTTAGAAAGTCCCCTATGCTCTGTAAAGAGGAAAATGGCGGACTAATCATGTCTGTCTAATCATCACAAGGAGGTGTCTCTACTTTGCTGTCAGTCATGTTACTTATTGTTAGTTCAGAAACTCTCATCTTGCCCCGAGCATTCTAGCCTAGGCAGTGTATGCATGTGTTTTGGGTTAAGAGGGAACACTAAAGAAAAGACCTGTATATGTTTGTATTTGGCTTAGGCTATCGATGTGATGTCTATTGATGTTAGAGGATGTGTCTGTATGATGTAGGTGGCAGTCTCCTGTGCTGTGAATCATGTCCAGCTGCCTTTCACCCTGATTGTCTAAATATCACCATGCCTGATGGCAGCTGGTTCTGTTACGACTGCCGCTCAGGCAAGAAACCCAAGTACCGAGATATCATCTGGGTCAAACTGGGCAAGTACAGGCAAGTGTCAATAAGTGCTGAACTGGGAACAGTTACGCTGCAGCCACAAGCTGAGAGCCTTTTATAGAATATTTGTATCAGCTTTAAAAAATTTGGTTTTACTAGTAATAGCTTTTTAATGTTTGTAATATTTTAATATATATTAAACTAACATTTAATATATTTTTAATATTTCCTATACCACAGGATATTTTATATCCTTCAACATCTTGGTGAATGTTAGATTTTGTCTAGTGGTGAGTAAATAATCATGGTGGTTTGACCTTTGACCCCCTCTGAAACCCCAGATGGTGGCCAGCAGAAATCCGTCACCCCAGGAACATCCCTACAAATATCCAGCACCTGCGTCATGAGATTGGAGAGTTCCCTGTTTACTTTTTTGGATCAAAAGATTACTACTGGACACACCAGGGCCGTGTGTTCCCTTATATGGAGGGAGACAGGGCAAACAGAAACCAGAAGACTGGCATTGGGAAGGTCTTTAAGAATGGTAATGCTGGTTGATGCTTTTACTTCATTTAACATAAGACCCTCTCGTTCATATCATCACGTCTTTACCTGTTCGCTGCCTGTCATGTCTTAAGCTGTTCTGGAGGCCGAGGCTCGGTTTAACCAGATCAAAATGGAGAGAGAAGCTAAAGAAGCTCAGGAGAACAACAGGAAACCCCCTCCATACAAATATATCAAGGTAACTTTTTACTTTTTTCTTGATAAGCAGTGAGCTTATTACCTCTGTTAACTTACCGTTGGATAAATTCTTTAATTCATTTATCTTTCACATGTGTGCTGCTTTAATGGGCCATTACATTTATCATTATTAAGGTAATGCCAACATGTTGTCTGCAGGTCAACAAACCAGTTGGGCGTGTACAGATTTACACAGCTGACATCTCAGAGATCCCCAAGTGCAACTGTAAGCCAAGTGATGAGCGGCCATGCAGCTTTGAATCGGAGTGTCTGAATCGCATGTTGCTGTACGAGTGTCACCCTCAGGTGTGTCCAGCTGGAGAACGCTGCATGAACCAAGACTTCACCAAGCGCCTCTACCCCGAGACCAAGATCATCCGCACAGCTGGCAAGGGCTGGGGTCTCATTTCTCTCCGAGACATCAAGAAGGTGAGAACCAGTACAGTTGTGGATTAAATCTTAAAAAGCCTTATTTTGCTGGCACATAGACCTAACTTCAAATGAGCATTATTCTGTAGAGTTCTGAGAGGTTATGTAGAGGATCTGTTTGTCCACTGTGTATTTAATATCGTTGGTTGTTGTGTGTGTAAATCAGGGGGAGTTTGTGAATGAGTATGTGGGAGAGCTAATCGATGAGGAGGAGTGCAGAGCTAGGATCAAATATGCCCAGGAAAATGACATCACACATTTCTACATGCTTACTATTGACAAGGTAAGCACCACGATACCACATGACCAGTGTATTATCCAATAAAACAGATTTGGGTTACTAAATGTTAACTAAAACACATGTACTGTATGTTTGGGCTTCTAAAAGCTATATACAGTATAGGAAGAAAACAGAGATGCCAATTGAGTGATGGTTAAAGGAAGTCATTATTTTAGCGGAAGATTCTGAAGCCTAATTCCATCTTTGCGCAAAGTTTGTGAGATAATGAATGAAATGAAATGATTTAGCTGTGAGCGTATATCTGCTCCTGCTGCACTGGTGCAGTCTGCTGTGGCTGGACAGGGTGCAGTAGAGCTAAAGGACTGGTATTTAATTGGGAGTGCCACAGGTCAGCATTCTGTGACCCTACAGTACTAAATACTACAATTGTGCTCAGTAATTAAATCGTAAGTTGAGATCATTTTCAGAAATCTTTAGTTTAAAACAAATGTTTGAGATTTTGGCTACAACTAACTGTTATTTCGATAATTGATTAATCTATCCATTTTTTTCAATTAATCCATTATTTTTGTAATTGCTTTTAATGTATAAGTTAAAATTAGAATATTAGAACAGAAAATATTTTAAGACTATTTCTTTGCAGCATTTTAATCAACATTACTACAGGATCCTTTCTTAACTAGGTTTCATTAAATAACAGTTCACTAACTATAATAAATTACTGATATTTATTAGATTATGGGTGAGACACTCAAACTAACACAAGGTAACAGTCTTGTGTACATCTTTTCTGTGCATCGCTTTTATGTTTGATCATTTACCACAATTTTGAAACAGTGTGTCTCATCTGTATTCCAAGCCCTCATTGTTCAAATATCAAACACAAATTCAGAATAACAGCAAAATAAATATGTGCTGCTTGTTTCGTTCACTGTGACTCTCTGATGCTAAATTAATTTTGCTTGCTGTACGTGCGCATGGGGCAAATCATTTGTAGTGTGTGGAAACTGACTCTAAAGTTTTCAGGTTTAAAAGCTCACATTGAGCAAGTCGACTCTTTTTAGGATCGCTTTTCATGTGAACCGAAAGCAGGATGGAGACTTGATGACTTGATACATGAGACATTAAAATATACAGTATGCAGTGCATGTTAAGAATATACAGTC
>JAOVVH010000048.1:11989191-12005233 GCA_028566435.1 Scorpiodoras heckelii | reverse complement strand
GGGGTAGTTTTGGTATGCTGCTGTGACATGCTGTATGTATTTTCTTGGGTTTTTTTTTTTGTCCATTGCCAATCACATGACTACTTCTTACACTATCAGCTGTATTAGTTAGCTGGTTTGCTAAGCAACAATTGAGGTTCTTTTGATACAGATGCAGGTTCTTTAGATACTTTCCTCTTTAAAAGGAAATGTGTCAGCATTATAAAATCAATTGACTCGTTCCATTTCATGAGCTCTTGTGCCAAAACAAACTTCTTAAAACAGTGTTCTCAACAATTCATAATCCAATGCCATGTGTTTATGTAGGACCGGATCATTGATGCAGGCCCTAAAGGGAACTACTCCCGCTTCATGAACCACAGCTGTCAGCCCAACTGTGAGACTCAGAAGTGGACTGTGAACGGAGACACGCGTGTGGGCCTGTTTGCTGTGTGCGACATTCCAGCAGGTGAGTTCAGAGAAGAGCACTGTGCGTACCAGGCCAGATTAATTACAGTAAATGTAGTGTCATGATGCTGAGAATGAATGGCCCTGATTTCCTTAAGGTACTTCACTGTATATTTAATGTCCATTACCTTCTATAACAGGGTTCCACCTCATATTTGTACCTCAGGAAAACAAGACATTGTTAAGGGCAACAACAGAATTACTGGGGACTGAGAGTAAATGAAAAATAACATTTGCTAGCATTTAAAAAATATTCCTTAGTTGCATCAATGATAATGAAGATATTTGAAAGAAAACACAGTTTAAAAGTTCATTAATAAATTATCCAATAAATTAATAAATCAGTAAATCATTTCAGTGCAATTCTAAAAAAAAATTTTCATAAGTGACATGTTTCTCCACTCTTCCAGGTTTTTTGCTTATTGCTAGAGTGTGCGCAATATATTGTGCACAGATTTCAGACTAGAATCATGTGTATGTATAGAAGAAGACATCCTGAGAAGCAGTGATTTGGTGTAATGTTTGCTTGAATGTTTTTTCTTTGTTTATTTGTTTATGTATTTGTTTGAATTTCTAGGCACAGAGTTGACTTTTAACTATAATCTGGACTGTCTGGGTAATGAGAAGACTGTTTGTCGCTGTGATGCACCCAACTGCAGTGGCTTCCTAGGGGATAGACCCAAGGTTAGTCACATACTACTATAAGCACCCAATCATTTATTATGTATATCAAATTCTTGATATGAAGACCAAGACCTGTGCCTCCTAAAAAAGCTAGGAATGTTTTTAGTTTTTCAGACATTAACATTATAATATATAGGAAGGTGACGTTAATTAGGCTTGTGAGTGTTACTGTGTTACTGTTCCTACGCCAGTAAGGGATACTACATCCTATTACCCAGTATAATCAGTAGTTTTATATATGTGAACTACTTTTGATTCTTTGGTGAGGGGATTTTGTTGTCTTTGATGCAGCCTCTAAGAGTTAATAAGAACACTATATGGACAAAAATATTCGGACACACCACTTAATCATTGAACTGGGGGGTTTCATGGAGTCCCATTGCCACAGGTGTCACACAGCTGCCTTTAACAACATTTGTGAAAGAATATGTCATTCTAAAGCGCTCACTGAATTCGAGTGTGGTACTGTAATATGATGCCACCATTGCAACAAGTCAGTTCATGAAATTTCTTCCCTCCTAGATATTCCACAATCAACTGTGAGTGGTATTATTGAAACGTGGAAGCGTTTAGGAACCACAGCAACTGAGCCCGGAAGTATCAGACCACGTATAGTTACACAGCAGGGTCTCTGAGTGCTGAGGCGCATAGTGCATAATAGTCACCAACACTCTGCTGTCTTGACAACTGCAGATTTCCAAACCTCCTCTGGCTTTAACATCAGCACAAAAGCTGTGCACCAGATGCTTTAGGTCATGGATTTCTATAAATGAGCTCCTGCATGAATGCCTTTTGTCACCAAGCACAATGGCAAGTGTTGGATGGAGTGGTATAAAGCATATAGCCACTGGACTCTGGAGCAGTAGAAACATGTTCTGTGGAGTGATGAATCACACTTTTCTATCTGGCAGTCTAATGGATGAGTCTGGGTTTGGTGAATGCCAGGAGAACATTACCTGCCTGACTGCACTGTGCTGACTGTAAAGTTTGGTGGAGGAGGGATAATGCTGTGGGATTGTTTTTCAGGGGTTGGCCAAGGGCCCTTAGTTCCAGTGAAGGGAAATCTTAATGCTTCAGAATACCATCACATTTTGGACAATTGTATGCCTCCAACTTTGTGGGAACAGTTTGGGGAAGACCCTTATTTGTTCCTGCATGACTGTGTCCGAGTGCACACATCAAGGTCCATAAAGGCACAGTTGGGTGACATTGGTGTGGAAGTATTTGACTGGCCCACACAGAGCCCAGATCTCAACCCTGATGAACACCTTTGGGATGACCTAGAATGGAGATTGTGAATCAGGCCCTCTTGTGCTACATCAGTCTCACCTCACAAATGCTCTTCTCGATAAAGGGGGCAAAAATTCCCACAGACACATTGCAAAATTTTATAATATGCTTTCTCAAGAGAGTGGAAGGTGTTGTAGCTGCAAAGGGGGACCAACTCCATATTAATGCCTACGGATTTAAAATGGAATGCCATAAAAGCTCCTGTAGATATAATATATGTCCAAATACTTTTGTCCATATAAGTGTATATACATTCCACTTTATTAGGAACATCTGTAGACCTGTACATTCATGTAATTATCTAAACGGCCAATCATGTGGCAGCAGTACAAAATCATGCAGATATGGGTCTAGAACTCCAGCTAATATTAACATCAAGGATCGGAATGTGGAAAAGTGTGATCTTGGTGATTTTAACCCAGGCATGGTTGTTGGTGCCAGATGGGCTGGTTTGAGTACATCAGAAACTGCTAATCTCCTGGGATTGTGTGAAGGGTCTGCAGGCTAAAACACCTTGTTGATGAGGGAGATTAGAGTAGAATGACTGGTCTGATTCGAGCTGAGAGGAAATCTATGGTAACTCGACTAAGTACCTTGTACAACTGTGTTGAGCAGAAAGGCATTTCTGGAGGCACAACATATCGAACCACAAAAGCAGAAGATCACATTAGGTTCTACTTCTGTCACCCAAGAACAAGAATCTGAGGCCATCATGAACACAGACTCTCGCAAACTGACCGTTGAAAACAAAAAAAAAAAGATTGAGTTTTTTTTCTTCTTCAAATCGTCAAGTGTTCGGTTTCTGTGAGTTTGTGCCCAAGCCATTTGCTCAGATTCCTGTTTTTGGCTAACACGAGTGGGGCCCAGTGTGGTCTTATTGTTGTAGCCAATCTACATCAAGGTTTATGTTTTGTGTATGCTGAGATGCTTTTCTGCTCACCATGATGGTAAAGAGTGTTCGAGTTACTATATCCTTCTTTGCATCTAGAACCATGTTCATTTTCCTCTGACCTCTCTTTTTTAACAAAACATTTTCACACACAGAACTGTCACTGCTGTGTGTCCCAGAGAAAACTAAACTACTGGATGTATAACAATCAGTATAGGAACACTATACTAGAGCTGCAACTAATTACTATTTTGATAATCAGTTAATCTGTTAAAAAATTTCCGGAGGCTGCCCGCTGTTGATGGCATTGCAGGGTGTTTCGAATAGAGCCGTTTTAGTGACCGAGTTCCCTATGAAGAGTCATTGGGATTCTGTACCCTGTGCAGTGTGCAGGGAGCAGGGACAGTTTAGGGACACTTGCGATTGGAATGCAGCCTAAAACGAGTAACGTAACGGTCAATTTCGGCACCGCTGGTTTGCGTAATTTAACTAATTTTCAATCCGCGTTAAAAATTTTTGTGGCGTTAATTTTTTTCATCATGATTAATTCTTTAATGTGTTAATGCGTTCGTTAATGCATTAATTTGACTGCACTAATTTTAACCAGATTTTTTTGTCGCTATTGCAGTTGAATCATCTTCACACAAGTCATCTCAATAGATCATACCTGTTTGTCTGCTCATTTAAATTGCGTTATTTCATTTGTTGTTAACTTGCCTTTCTGGGTCTTCCAGGGCGAGCAACCATGTATATGACGACATAAGCAATGAATCAACTAGTAAATTAGTTTTGATTTTAATTATTTTGATTTTAATCAATTAAATCAGTTGGTTGTTACAGCTGTACATTATACTAATACTGGGGTGGGCCTCCATTTGCTCTCAAATCAGCCTCAGTTTTTTGTGTCATGGGTTCCACAAGATGCTGGAAACATTCCTTTGAGATGACACGACTGCATCACACAATTCCTGTAGATTATTGAGGTGCTCTTTTTCTCCTGTTTTACCACATTCCAAAGGTGCTCTATTGCATTCAGATCCGGTGACTGGGAAGCCACGGAAGAATACTGAACTCATTGTGTTCATGAAACCAGTTTGAGATGACTTTTGTTTTGTGACATGGTGCATCATGCTGGAAGTAGCCATTAGAAGATGCCATGAAGGGATGAACATGGTCAGCAACAGAAAACTCAAATAGGCTGTGACAATTAAGTGATGATTGGTATTCATGGGCCCAAAGTGTGCCAAGAAAACCTTCCCCACACCATTTACACTAAACTGTTAACACAGAGTCCATGGATATTGGTGTCAAAGTCTGAGTCTACCATCTGTGTGCCTCAGCAGAAATCAAGCCATGTTTTTCCAATGACCAGACCTGTCCAGTTTTGGTTAGCCTGTTCCCATTGCAACCTCAGCTTTCTCTTCTTGGCTGACAAATGTGGAACCTGACATGGCCTTCTGATGTCAGAGCCCATCTGTGTCAAGTTTTGACATAGTTGTGCATTCTGAGATTCTTTTCTACTCACCACAATTGTACAGAGTGGTTATGTGAGGTACTACAACCTTTCTGTCAGCTCGAACCAGTCCGGTCGGTCTCTGTTGATCTCTCTCAACAAGGCGTTTCTATTTGCAGAATTGCCATTCACTGTTTTTGAAGCCAGCCATCTGGTATCAACATTCATGGAGCTGTTAAAATCACTGAGATCACATTTTCTGATGGTTCATGTCAACTTTACCTGAACCTGCAGGATTTTACACATCAGACTACTGCCACATGATTGGCTGATTAGATAATTGCATGAATGTGTAGGTGTACAGGTGTTCCTAATAAGTGAATTGTGAGTTTGAATGAATAGTAGTTAATGAGCGTTTTATATACAGTATAAATATAAATGTCTTCTGTCACAGATCACCCCTACTTCAGAGCCCAAAGCCAAGCTACAGAAGAAGAAACCTAGGCGGCGACGTGCTCGAAGTGAAGGGAAGAAACAATCTGAGGATGAGTGTTTCCGTTGTGGCGATGGAGGAGAGTTGGTTCTATGTGATCGCAAGGGCTGCACTAAAGCTTACCACCTGTCTTGCCTGGATCGAACTAAGAGACCATCCGGTAAGCCTTAAACCCTCAGTGGAACTGCTCAGATTGAGCAATAAATAAATGCAAATAACTGTATTTAACATTTCAAAAGTAAAAATAGACTTTTTACTAGTCAAAACTACTTTGCTTTTATTTGTGATGAGCCAGTTTTCACATTATATCTCAAATACCAATTATATTAGTTAAATTTATGTTATTTAATTAAGTTAGGTATACATGTTGGTTATTAGTTGTATTTAATTATAAGTATTTTGGGCGTTGCAGTATGGAGGAAGAGAAATGACTTAAGTGTAAATAAATGTCTTAAATTTATTTCTACATTTGCATACTGCATCATCTAGGTCAATGTTTTCTACCTTTTGGTATTTCCATATTTCTACATTTATTTATTGCTGTATTTCTGTATCCATATGCTAATTGGGTGGGTGGTCTTAAACTAACTTTAAAGCAGGACTGGTTAAAATATTGCTTTAATCAATACAAAATATTGCTTTAATCAATGTGGAATACAGAAATAGACCAAATAAATGATATATGGAAATGTGGGAATACATTTTTTAATAAATTATTTTCATATGCCCTTTTTCATGACATAAAGTGTATTAATTAATTAATTTATTTTAGTGCTGCCACGCGATAAATATTTTTAATCGCGCGTTAATCGCAGTTTTAACGCACATTCCCTATGAAGTGCCCTTGGGATTCTGTACCCTGTGCAGTGTGTAGGGAGCAGGGATACAGATTAGGGACAATTGCGATTGGAATGCAGCCTAAAACGAGTAACGTAACAGTCAATTATGCGTTCACTGATGGTGCTGCTGGTTTGCGTAATTTAACTAATTTAATTCTTTAACACGTTCGTTAACACATTAATTGAACAGCACTAATTCATTTACATACTAAACTATTTATTTGTGCATTTCTTTATACTCAAGTCATTTCTCATCTTCCATATTGTAGTACTGCAACTTTCAAATTATGACCCGATTACAAATAATGATTAACTTTGATTTTTGAAGAAAAGGTTTGAGTTGCTTTACTTTTTTTTAAATTATTTATCACCTGTATGAAGCGAGTTGCAACCCTAGGCCTTTGAATGGGGTTATTTGTGGGAATGTGACTAATCTGAGAGTAGCCTATTGACTGTTTGTGTTGCTGTGATGAGCAGGTCGTTGGGATTGCCCCTGGCATCACTGTGACGTGTGTGGCAAACCATCCGATGCTTTCTGCCAGCTGTGTCCCAACTCCTTCTGTAAGACCCATGAGGAGGGCATGCTGAGACCACACCCCATCAGCAGCCAGCTGTGCTGCCAAGAGCATGACGACTCGGACCTGCAGTCCCCAGCAGCGGTCACCCAGAAGTCTGATATCACCACTAAACCTGCCAAACGCAGCCGCAAATCTGGAGCCCAGAGCAGCACAGACACTGCAGCCAAGAAGCACTCCAGGAAACATTACAACAAGCAGCAGAAGGGTCGAGCTGCTGAAAGTGTTCCTCCTTGCTCACCCCTTCCCTCCATGCCCTACCCGTGATTCAGTGGTATCGATATGAACATGACTGTTCTCCCAAACTGAAAGCACTGTGTCTGATCAGGGAAGTATCTGAACACTGTAGAGCTCAATGAAGCTGCCACATCAGGTTCCACCCCCTCACTCAAGCTCTCGCTCGGAACCGAGTGCGGGAGCCACCACACCAGACGGCCTCGTTACTACACGGCATCATGGAGGCCAAACTTGAATTTTTTACACCCGTTTTAATCTTCCACATAGATTATTTTTGTTTTATTTTTTAACAGTAGATATGTATATGGAAATGTATATTAAAGACCAAAATTATAATAATACTGGAATTACTGATAGTAACAGTTTGCAGACTGTAGTCTTTTTTTTTTTTTCCCCCAACAGCCAGTTGTACCGTTAAATTTAAGACACTATGGCTAGACCTCAAATTGTTTTTATAGTTAATATAGAGTGCATTTAACTATAGAGCAGCACATTTTTAGCACATTTTTGTTAGCTCATTTTTTTGAGTTTATGTAACATGCTAGAATGGTAAATGAGTCTCCGCAAAATCTACCTATTCAGATTATAAAAAAAGGCACAGTTAAATTGAGTCAGGGTGCTTTTTGTGAGGTTTGGGTGAAATAATAAAACTTTTAAAAATATTTTTGTGAGCCCAGTTCTTTGGTTATTTTGTACTTACAATGGATGGGGAGAATAATAACTGGGGGGCTGGGGTTCATGCTGCAAATCTGCCATTCTACCACATACCAAAGTTCTTGTTTTGGATACACATCTGGTGACTGAGGAAGTACAATGAGCTCACTGTTACGTTCACCGAAACGGGTGCGACAACTTGTACTTTGTAACATGGTGAATTATCGTGCTGGATGTAGATGGTATAAGACTGTTAAATCGTAGTCATGGAGTCATGTGCATGGTCAGAGGACAGAGGAGAGAAGGTCAGGAGTTCAAGCCCCTCCACTGCCAAGCTGCCACTGTTGGGCTCCAGGAGCACTGTATCATGGTTGACCCTGTGCTCTAACCCCAATTTCTTAAGAAGCCTGGAAATGTGAAGAAAAGAATTTCACTGTGCTGTAATGTATACACTGAAGTACCAGAAAAACATAGTACCAGGAGCCTATGCGAAATACATAGCAATGTCACCTATGCACGTCATTGGTAGCGACCGTCAGCGTGTATATAAAGTGACAGACATCTATGGAAGCTTCTAGAGCTGTTTCTGACATGAGAAAAACAGTTGGAGCTCGTGAGATGGGTCATAGCATTCCAGAGGTAGAAGCAAAGTTTGGATTTTCACGTATGAGCATTTCAAGGGGTGCAAACTGACTATAAGAATTCCAGCAAAACCTCGAACATGACAGCACTGTGATCATAAAAAGACCCAGGGATGAACGAGCCCAGCGTTGGCTGGCAAGAATCGTTTCAGGTCTCAAATAACATCAAATTTGATGCTGGGGCCTCAACAAACATCAGAGTGAGGACTGTGCAATGTTCCCTCCAAGATCCCGGGGAGGACCTACCAAGTATTACGTGGTATACAAGTTTTTCTGGTACTTCAGTGTATGTGGCAAATGTGTGAAAGGCTTCTTCTAATGTGTAATTGGTTAATGGGGCCCAGTGTGTGCCAAGAAAACGTTACCACCACCTTTACATTTCCACCACATCCACCAGCCTGAGCTGCTGACACAAGGCATCTTGGCTTCATGGATTCACACTGTTTTCCAATTTCTGATCCTACCATTACAGATTAGAATTTTCCAATCTTCAGCTGTCCACAGTATCCTCAGATTCCTGTTCAGTGGAACCTCATGTGATCTGCTTTTCAAGCCTATGTATCTCAATGTTTGCTGTGCATTCTGAGATGCTTTTCTGCTCACCACAGTTGAAAAGAGTGGTTATTTGAGTTACTGTAACCATGTCGGTTCAAATAAGTCTGCCCATTTCTGCCCATTTAACTGCTCACTGGATGTTTTTTTTTTTGTCATTCTGTAGAAATGATTGTGCTTGAAAATCCCAGCAGTTTGTGTAATGCTCTCGCCATGGTCACGGTCAATGAGATCCAAATTTCTGTACGATTTTATGCTGAAATTCCAATGCAACGGATGTGCAATCAGCCACAGTTTTTATTCAGCTCAAGTACACTGAACATAGTCACTTCTGTGTATATACAGTAGTCTATTGCACAGCTATACATTAAAAAAAATGTACACACACCTAACATGGGTCACGAATTGCACATTGAAGATATTAAAATATTCAGCTGTGTATGTCAGTACAAAGCACAGTATCAGAAAGATTCACATTTCGAAATACAACTCCAGATTTTAATCTGTCGCAATTGATTAGATCAGGCATAGGAACGTTTGGTCACTTTTAAATGAACTGATGTGCTTAAGGTCACATGCTATCTCTTGGCTCTCCCAAAATGCAACAAGAAGTAAAAACGATGCAGAAGAAGAATTGGCACATGTCCTCGGACTTTTAAAATAAGATATAAATATAAAAAGAATTAAAATCAAACGGAATTTTAAAGAAGCATGAGTGAGACTAACTACAAGACGCTGTTTTTTTACATTTATACTGTACAGATCAAACACTTGTGGTTCTCACCATGTTAAGTGAAGCGTTAATGAAACCTAGAATGTATTAGTGCACATAATCCACATACAATCCACCAGCAGCAAGTTACAGCTGATTAGAAATCAACAGCACACACAGAACCACGTGCATCATGTGAACTCGCACTCGTGCTACACAGCCAAGTACACCGACTGTATGGGAACAAGAGTGGACTGTACAGTAGTGTTAACAAATCCAGTGCTTCAGACAAGCTTACTAGTCTAGCTTTCACATTTCAATTGTGTGCGGGAATGAGACCGAATGAGGCAGGATGTGAGAAACCTTTAAAGAAAGTTTTGTTAATGTTCCTCTTTGTCTCTTCCTCCTTTCTTCTCTTTCTCATCCTGCAGTGCATTGCCCAGTTTCTTAATGAGAACAGACAGAACTTTATCCAGGGGGTCCATCACACCTCTCTGGAGCCACTTCGGGATCGTAGTTCTTGCGTGATGGAAGCCGAGCTTCTGCAGGATGTAGTCCACGCCCACTGGATCGATCTTCCGGCCCGTCCACGAAATCAACCTGAAATGTTCATACACCACTGCAGCATTATTCAGTGTCTTCATGGAAAATCAGCAGTAGTGGATATGCTGCTTTGTTTTGGTCAGGACAATAGACATTGGGCCTGGATTATCAAGCTGGATAGAAATCGGTTTAAGTCCTGTCCTTTTAGAAAACGTTCCTGTCCTACGAACTGCTGTAAATCTCGACTGAATGGCATCAAATTGTATTATTTGCACAGGAGATACTGCATTCGAATATATTGGTTATGCGGTCAAGTTTAAAGCGCTTATTTCAATGCCATGCATAGATGTAATATTTTTCAAATGGATTTTAAAACAAATAAGATGACTTGCTCTGTTCAGTATAAATACCACTGTTGCATATCGTAGCTGTAAGCCAAGGCAGTGAAAACTAGTAATAAGATCCCGGGCCATTCCTGTGCCTGTTCAAATTTTGTCTGTTCGTCTCAACCCACAAGGAGCCATATACACTCCCTGGTGTGCAGCGCAGCAACATCAGGCTTGTTCCCAAATATATTCGAGCGCATTCCAATTACAGCCCTAAACACAAACCTGCATGTCAGCGCCTAATATGCATGTGAACATGAAAAATCAGAAACATTTGTAATCCTGGAGGAAATGTTTAGTTCAGTTTGGTATACAGGTTACATTTACAACTACATTTATGGCATTTGGCAGACCCCCTTATCCAGAATGACTTACCGTACATTTATCTCATTTATACTACTGAGCAGTTGAGGGTTAAAGGTCTTGCTCAACGGCCCAACAGTGGCAGCTTGGTGGTGCTGGGACTTGAACTCATGACCTTTCGATCAGTAGTCCAATGTCTTAACCACTGAGCTACTACTGCTACTACTGGGTTGTCTATGGGTTCCAGATTTCAGGAAGCCACCGACTGCTAAAGGATTTGCAACCAAGAACTCTAAGCCGCTTAGCCTACTATTGTATCCTACTACCTGCAGGGTGCTCATTGAGCAGAAGGCAGGGAAACACCCTGGACAGGTCACCAGTCCATCGCAGAGCAGACACACAGACAAATACATTCACATCTAGGGGCAATTTGGTATCTCCAGTTCGCCTGACTGCATGTCTTTCGATTGTAGGAGGAAACAGGAACAATCAGAGGAAACCCACATAGACAAGGGGAGAGCATGCAAACTCCACAGAGAAAGGACCCTGGCCCAGCAAGGATTTGAACCTCTTGCTTTGAGGTGACAGGGCTACCCACTGTGCTACCGTGCCCCCAGAATTACAAATGATAATTTATGATTATTATTTATGATATAAAGGGAAACACCATTTACCCATTTCGGATATAAATACCATCAATACAAAGCTGTCGATGTCCATATATTTATGGACCTGTCTGTTTATATAAATCTCATATCGCCAGGCTGTTCTTCCCCAAACATGAGTGCAGACAGAACAGGTGAGCGTGAGCAGAGTGATGTTGTTGTTACCGCAGTGTGGGCTCCAGGTGCCAGGTATTGCACAGAAACTCTCTCCAATCCACAGTGGTGTAGTTCACGCCATCTTCTTTAGGCTTCTCCTTCTCGGCCGAGCTGTCCTCCTGCAGCGCCGTGGGGCTCTTCTGACCTGGCCGTGACGCAGACATGCGTGGGGCAAACAGAGCTGTGTCGCGCACACACACACACACACACACACACACACACACACACACACACACACACACACACACACAGTCACATTTACCTAAACGATCAGCATGCAGACTATATTCTTTATAGCAGAATGTATCAGAATACTACAGTAACATTACAGTAAGACTCTTACTATCATTAGCATTTGAATGATTTAGTTTGACAGCAAATTTGTGATACAGCACCTTTTTCTTTCTCCTTTAAGTATGCAGAAACCAGATCATGCAGGAACATGATGAGCTCAGCGTCCATGGTAACACAGATGTGATCAGTGAATTCAGTCACCACACTGCACTCCACTTTGGGCTTGCTGCTAGGGTCTACACACACACACACACACAAACACACACAGTTTACACACAATCCCTTGCACAAAACCACAGAATCTTTCCTAAATGAGGATGTAGAGAACGTGAGTTTTCAGTAGGCTATGAGCAGTGGCTGTACCGCTGAGGGACGGCTCCTCTGGGTCCTGAACATGGATAGATTTGAAGTCCAGCTGCATCCTGGGCAGAGCAAATATGGTCTCTGTCTCATGGTTGTAGCTTGATGAACCACGAAAACCACTCAGCAGACTGGAGTTTTTAGCAGCAGCTGCACTGTCTGGGTTATTTGCATCCACATTCCTCAACAGATTCAGTTCTGTGAGGGGGAGAAAGAGTCAGGGGAACAAATATATTAAAAAAAATAAATAAACAAATAATAATAAAAAAATAAAATTATATATATATATATATATATATACACACACATACACACACACTGTGGACAAAACGGACAAAAGTATTCGGGCACCTACACATTACACCTACAGGAGCTTTTATGGCATTCCATTTTAAATCCATAGGCATTAATATGGAGTTGGTCCCCCTTTGCATCTACAACACCTTCCACTCTCTTCAGGAGGATTTATACAAGATTTTGCAGTGTGTCTGTGGGAATCTTTGCCCATTTATCCAGAAGAGCATTTGTGAGGTCAGACTGATGTAGGACAAGAGGGCCTGACTTACAATCTCCATTCTAGTTCATCACAAAGGTGTCCGATGGGGTTGAGATCTTTAATGTTCTCCTGGCATTCACCAAAGCCAGACTCATCCATTAGACTGTCAGACAGAGAAGCGTGATTCATCACTCCACAGAACATGTTTCTACTGCTCCAGAGTCCAGTGGCTATGTGCTTTATACCACTCCATCCAACACTTGCCATTGTGCTTCGTGACATAAGGCATTCATGCAGGAGCTCATTTATAGAAATCCATGACCTAAAGCATCTGGTGCACAGCTTTTGTGCTGATGTTAAAGCCAGAGGAGGTTTGGAAATCTGCAGTTGTCAAGACAGCAGAGTGTTGGTGACTATTATGCACTATGCGCCTCAGCACTCAGAGACCCTGCTGTGTAACTATACGTGGTCTGATACTTCATGGCTGAGTTGCTGTGGCTCCGAAACACTTCCCCTTTTCAATAAGACCACTCACAGTTGATTTTGTAAGCTCCTTAGAATCACCCATTCTTTCACAAACGTTTGTAAAGGCAGAGTGCATGACTAGGTGCTTGATTTTATACACCCGTGGCACTGTGACTCCATGAAACACCTGAATTCACTGATTAAGAAGTGTGTCTGAAGACTTATGTCCATATAGTGTATATATGCGGAGGTACAGATATGTTTAATTGTGCTTCAAAAGATAATTGGCATGAAACAAACAGAAAATATTGAAAAAACAGAGAAAGTGAAGAGAATGAGATCATTCACAAACAAAAGATTACTAAATGCTAACACTAAGCACAACAACAGTAATGGCTGACTACTGCAGCTTTGATTTCACATACTTTCTTCTTTGCATTAAGGTTAGTCAGGCTAGATGCTACACTATTCCTTTAATGGCGGTTACAAAGTTTTAGTTGGTCACGATAATCCCACTCCCAGCCCCTGAAGTAAACAGTTATTTTTGTAGACTGGATGATTGGACAACTGCATAAACGAGTAGGTGTACAAGTGTTCCTAAGTGGACGGTGAGTTTATAGTGGAGTGTCATGTTAGAATTACACCTGCCAACATCCTTAAGATGGAAATCAACTATATAGCCCACAACAACAGACACACTTGAACAAAAAATCCTTAACAAAATACACAGGTTTAAAAGCTGTCAAAACAGTGGATGCTTAAGGTCAAAGAACATATTTCAAGATATGTATAAAATAAAACACCCTAAATAAACTTTTTCTAGTCATAAAATCTCGGTAAAGTCTACCTTCATGCCTCATGGCCGTGACGTAGTTGAACCATTCCTTGATCGTGGCCACTCCATGCGGTGGGTTCTCATGGCGACGACGGGTTACCTTCGTGATGGTTGCCATGGGACTCTCTAGTGCACCACATGGCTTGGTCACCATTGTGTTGTGTCCAAGGTGAAAGTCTAGAGTCTGCACGATATAGGTGGAGTCATCACTGGAGCCTGGGTACGAGCAAGAATGAGAGAGCGAGAGACAGCAAGTGTGAGAGAGAGATAGAGAGAGAGAGACAGGATGAGAGTGCTGCAGATGGTTTTCTGATTCTGTTATATTAGTTTAACATATTGTCACCTATGCAAGTTTCAGTGCCATCCTCCCAGATCTTCTGAGCTTCGGTCCAGAAGGCAATGTTGGGCTCCTCAAGGTGGAACAGAACCCACGATTTGGAGCGGAAATTGGGTCCATGGAAACATGCCAGGGTCATGTGGTTGCCATGGAGACTCATTGAGCCCCCAAGCTGCACGGCGTCCTCAGGGAGTGGCATCTGGAAGAGCGAGATGTGACAGCCGGCTACCATTTTCAGCACAGCAGGCCAGTGCCGATGATGGGCTGCATCCATAACTAAGAAGAGAGTGATATTCACATAAATCGGTAAAGCTAAAGCAGGAAGCGTGCTATGGTTTCATCTGACAAATTGAAGTCAAGCTAATGTTCACACCTGGTACAGCATAACTAAAGGGCAGAGTTAACGGCAACCATATACGGCATAATTAAAGCAGAATTTTTACACAACTGCACACAGACACTCACAGAGTTCAGCAGCTCCTTTGTCCACATTGGCCACTGGTGTTTTTGGGGGCAGGTAGGGCCCCGGACCCCAGGTGGACAGGGCACGCTTGCTCGTGTCAAATTGCTGAGTGAAAAACTCCTGCAGTTTCATGCCAATCTTGATGAGATCAGGAGTAGTGGATCGAGAGATAATCACCTGGAAGATATCCCACTGCAGGTCTCCATGCACAAAGATCTCACTGCAGGGAGCACAAACACACTTTAAAAACACTAGACATCTTAGAGATCACAGAGTAGACCATTTCACTATTACTGGTGACCAGTGATTAATTTCTTATCAGTGTCTAGTTCATCAGGTAGTAATGCAGTTAATAATGTAACATGCAATGTAGTAAAATACTGTGCTGATAATTTCTAAAGTATTTCATCAGGCTAATATTTTGGTGATACCTATATTTTCTTCTGTGTTAGACCAGTCGGCATACCTTCGCTAATTCCTGAGAAGTAACCTTGCTGCAAAACCAGAAATCCGGGGGGTGGAGCTAGACCTGATCCAACACCTCCTATAATCTTAATCCTAGGTAATCACTCCAACCCCATAGACGATTTACAACTTATCACCAACTTAACACCACACCTATCCAGCCTGAACCACACTTGTGGAGTTGTGCTCCACCCCAGAACGTCAGGGTTTACTCCACCCAGCTATGAGGGGCTTACCTTTTCTCTGATAGGCTGGCCTCGGTGCAAAGGTTGACTTTCCACTCATCCTGCAGCTGCAGGTCGGCATTACTGAAGACCCCCATCAAAATGCTAGAGCCCATGTAGTCAAGACGAGCCTCTGTTGAGCCCATGGTGATCTGAATCTTATGGCTTGGCTGATGGTTGGGGTGTTCGGAAATGTGCGCTACAAGAATTTTTTTAATAAATAAAAAAAAAAATCTTAGTACAGTTTGACTGTTCAAATATCCAGCAAACACATATTAAGGATTTAATTGTCCAGACCCTTTACAACTGACAGCATAGTGCTGATAAATATTTTGAATCAAATGGTTCCTGTATAAATGACTGTGGAGAACACTTAGCATGTCATTTTAACAAGCTAAGAGTAATTGTAAAATTAAGAAACCGATTTCACACTTTCATGTTAACTGTTTAAAAAAAAGGAAAATGATTGATAGATCACCATGTTGTACAAGATTGTAATGTGACAAGAATCCACACACACACACACACACACACACACACACACACACACACACACACACACACACACACACACACACACACAC
>JAOVVH010000048.1:11977163-11988142 GCA_028566435.1 Scorpiodoras heckelii | reverse complement strand
ACACACACACACACACACACACACACACACACACACACACACACACACACACACACACACACACACACACATCACATTCTGTTTTCTTGAGATACAGAAATGTCTCATTTAACATACTTCTCAAGAAAAAGGTAGCGATGCGGTGTTTGACATTTTGTGACGTTTGAGCGTTTATTTCATAAAATATTGCCTAGAGTGGCCAGATTTTAGCTTTGAACATTATTCACTAGGTGGCACTACTCCACAACTACTCCATGTAATGTGCCTCCTAAAGGACAACTTGCCATAAAAATGTAATACTTTGTGGCAATATGGTTTTCAGTCTATTACCCAAAAAAATGTTTTGAGCCTACGCCACTTCAGGGGCACTATCACAAAGGAAATCACACACACAGGGACACGAACCTTATTCTATATCAGACATGTGGGGCAACAACCATACTGTTGCATGTGCACTGGTGAAATCTAAGCACTAGCTGTGACAGTCATAATAATCAGAAGCCGATTTATAAATGTTCCAGGAAGAGCACGAGGACTTCATTCTTCTGAAGTGCTTGAGGTGTGTACTTACAGACCATCTCAAGCGTGTTGACGTCTATGTTTCCTCCCACCACTCCTCCTTTAGAGTCCAGTTTGGAGCGTCCCAATCCCACAGCCATGCTGATCTCCCGATCTCTATTACTGCCCACTGACAGACGCCCCTGACTCTTCAAACCACTCGTTGTCCAACTACACACACACACACACACAGCTAAATTTGGTTGTTTGGATTATGCATTTGGTGTACGTGTGTGTGTGCGCGCATTTGTATAGTAACATGTAACACTTTGATTGGTATGGACTTGTGGATGCTGACAAACATTTAAAAAGAATGTGTTGACATAATGAAAGATTGTGCGGATGAAGTTATTTAGCATCTTTGGAAGAAGTCTCCCTCAACACAGCTGTTCCTTTAACTTTCCTAACACACAAGTGTCTTTTGGATGGTGGGCTTTGTGGTTTCTCTGTAACATGGCATTGCATTTGCATTTTTTGTCTACTTATGCATGATTCATATTTAATTAAGTAGCAGAACATTTAGTGTGTATTGATGTATAAATACAGGAGGTAATGTGTGCTTTTGGGTTGGTGTCATACGTGTTGTTGCCCATGACGTTGCTCATGTTCATTTGTACAGTAAGCTGTTTGAGGTTGATGGCGAATACCACCAGCGTCTCCCATGGTGATCCCTGTTGTGCTGTTGCCTTGTTGTTGCGGACAGATGGAGTGGATGTCTTGGTTACAGAGTCTGCTGGGAAACACAACACTATTAATCGAGTAACACCCACATGCTCATTGTACTAAAGAGGGACATGTTTTTCTCTACCTCTGCGGGGTGCGGAGGAGTCGGACACACTGCGAGAGCGTCCTGTAGCAGGGGATTTGAGGTGTGTGTGGGTTGGTGGGGTGGAATCATTAAATACACTGGAGGAGGTGTGCTGGGCTGACTGGCTGTCCCATGTCCTCCAGTAGGCCTTTCGGCTGGACTCAGGAGACAGGTGCTGGGCTACACTCTCTGCTGAGTCTGGGGTGGCTGGGCCCGATGCTGAAAACACAGACGTGCTCACAGAGTTGGAAAGCCATGTACATACGTACAGTAAAAACTAAACTAAGTCTAGCATTTCTATGGAAACAAATATGCAAGAGACCGAGGACATCGTGGCTGACCTGGTAGATTGATGGTCTGATCTCCTAGGAACAGTCGCCTAGCGATGCTGCGACGGTACCAGGCTCTCGGGAAGGCCAAGATCTCACTAAGGCGTCTCATGTCATACTTAAAGGAAGCCGAGCCAATGTCACATACCGCTAAAAAAAAGAACACACATACACACATCCCCCTTGTCAGATCTCACAGTAAGGTGGCTATATACAGTTAATTAACGTTGAAACATGATTTGTTCTCATAGAACTACACTTGAAGACCAGATAGTGTTAATGCACCTGAAATGTTAATGAGGGTGGTGTCCATCTTGCCCGCCTTGCTGGAAACGAAGGTGTCGAAAAAAGCAGGATATCCTGTACGCCTCATCCTGGACAGACTGACTTTAACAAACTCCAGGTTAATGGAGAGTGAATCCTTTCTGCCCGTCACAGATGTGCTTTCTTCTTCTACAGCTCCTAGAACAAGAATATACAACAGTTTTAGCACATTAACATGATGGCACAAAAACTATAACAGCTTTTCTCAATTCGATGTGGTTTAAAAATATAAAGCTGCTTCCATTATTTGTTACATACCCAGTGGTCCTGGGCCAGGTGGTAGTCCAGTCACAGCAGACTTCTGTTTACCAGCTCCGTATGGATGGAACACGTAGAGGGAGAAATCTGACATGCATGCTGTGAAGCTAAGCCCAGAGGAGTTGGTGGCCGGTCCTGATAAATCAGACTGACTGCTGCTATGTCGAGTCCGCCCCAGAGGGCTACCCAAAGACAGGGATGGACCTGATAAAAGTCACCACTGGCTTAGGTTACAATTCACCATGGAAACAGTTATACAAAATAACCTAGGACATCACAGAGTAGCCGGATACGCCTACCTTTGCTGCCAGGGACCCTAATGTTGCTGTGTACAGAAGGAGGTGTTGAGGAGGGTGTGTGCTGGGTGTCAGCTGGGTGGGTGGAGCCTGGAAGCTCCAGCTCACCCCTATTGGAGGAGAAGACCAGGTCCAGAGAGGGTAGCTTCAGCATGCACTCCACTCGAGACATGGGCAGACAGCTGAACCGGATCTGAGACGGCTAAAAGAGAAAATGTACATTTGACTGTAACGCAGACTGTAACACCTGTGTATGAAAAATTACTAGGCAGTTCTAAAAAAATGTTAGTAAGTAATCTATGCACACTTTTGCTGAGATCAATCAGGGTAATACTACTCTCGGCATATCCAGATGCACTTCTCTGAAGCAACAGGAAATACTGATATGGCAGTTGCTTGCGTGTATTTACCTGTACTCGGACATAGACGACCACATCCACAGGGAATGAGGAGTACGGAGAGGCAGAGGATGACACCAGAGAGACCTGAGACTCCTCCAGTGGATCCACGGAGTCAAAATGGCCAACGTCCTCCTCTGGTGCACTCACTGCTACCCAGCCAAAACATAAGCATTCATCTTTCTAATAATTGCACACTACTTTTAAATAAACTAAGTACACAGTGTACTTCTGAAATGATGCCATGTACATACTTGTATAGTTCCTGTCCACTGGGGTAATGGGAATGGTCTCCAATGCTTTTTCAAGGAAGTCCAACAAGCACGGGCTAATAACCATTTCCTCTGGTAGAGTCTGCAGGGCCACCCATGCATATAACTTGGCAGTCTTCACACCACCACTTGCCTTGCCTTTAGCTACACACAAATATACACATTAAGGAGTTTTACATTTAAAATGTGAACTGAATCACATTGCTTGCAAAAGCCCCCATGGTTACTCAAGAGCACATACTCTCTCTCTCTCTCACACACACACACACACACACAAACACAAGCACATGTATGCTGCATAACTGCAGGTCCAGTTATGAACATAAATTAAAGCAGGAGCCAATGATTCCAAAGCATACATGCACCCTGAGCATGTGGAGCCCAAAATACTGATGTTAAAATTAATGACAGTGAAAATACTCAGAGAAAAGTAAATGTCACAAAAGCGTTTCTTCTTTCATAAGAATTTGTTATCTGGGAAAACTACCAACTACATTCCTGTTTTTTTTTTTTTTTTTACACAAAATAGAACTTCACTCTAAAGCAGTGACATTTCATACAGAAATAGTATGTGCAAGTGCAGTCACATCACCTAATGCCATACCATACTACTCACATACTAACAGGGCACACAAACACAAATACTGGTTAAAGCCAAGACATGACCCTTATAAATGTTTTTCTTTCCTAAAAAGATAAGCTTGTAAACTAGATCCATAAATAGATAAGCACTGAACTAACGCAGGGATGAAGCCAAACACTATGTGCCTTGCCATGCTCCGGGGCAAACAGGCTGGCCTTGAGGGCATGCACATGGCCATGCCCAGCTGGTGCACACACACACACACAGACAGGAAAGAAACAGAAAATATGTGTACCTGAGGGAAGAGGAGGGGGAGGAGGGGGAGGAGGGGACAGGAGTGTGTTAGTCTTGCCAGGGGCCATGGCCACAGGGCCAGGCAGGTCTCTCATACCATACAGCTTGGACTCTTTGGAGAAGGTTCGGGGTAAAGACGAGCCTCGAGAGGTGTTGGGTGAGTCACTCCTTAGAGTCTTAGAGTTGTAATGTAGCTGTGAAAACATGGTTCACATTGAATGAGCTCAGAAGATAAATTCAGGCATAGTAAAAACAGATAGTTTAGCTTAATTCTTGGTTAAAAGACATTCTTGGTTCCTAAGAGGATGTATTAGAGTACTATGCATAATGCATGCATGGGTTAATATCAGTTCACATGCATGTGTGGTTGTGTGTGGCTGCTGACCTTAACATCCACTCCAGGAATGTAGAAGATGGTGGTCTCAATGTCACTGCTCTTGCCTTGGAGAGAGGAAGGCACTCTCTTAGCGCTCAGCATGCTGGAGCTAGAGGTGAAGCTGGGCTGCAGTTTCCGCCTCTTTGGAGGAGACTCCTGATCCAAACTACGCGAGCTTCGATCACAGCTTCTACGCGGATGAAGGAAAGTGCTTTAAAATCAGATATCAAACAATGTGCCCTCTGCTTTGTTTGATGGGTATTTACCTGCGCATTGCAACCTCCTCATGCTCTAGCAGCTGAGCACTAGGGTGTAACACACACTTGCCACTGTCAATCTCCACCCGTACATCAAGCTCAAAGTCAATGTTGCGCTCACTGGGCGGAGGCACTGCTCCACGCTGATGATGCGTGGCTGGCCACCGCTCACTAAACAGTGCTGCTAATGCTGACGGCTTCTTCTGAGATGTTCTGCGAAACACAGATGCACGTAGCATTGAGTTATGAGAAATAGTTTCTATACCTGTGAAAATCATACAACTTTACACATAATTTTGTAAGATTGCCATGCAGTGTATTTTTGTATGTTCTTTATTTCAGGCATCTGTTTCTTCTGGCCTATAAAATAATTCTCTCCACAGGTTGAACACCGCTGCTCAGGTCTACCCCTAAAAGCAACCCACATGGCATATATACTTTTACCAAACACATGAAGTTGGTTGTCAGCTAGCCAGGCAGCAGGCAGTAGTGTGCTCTCAAATAGAGTCTTGTGTTTTATTTTATTAAATGTGTTTTAACAAAATGTTGTGTGCAGAGCTCACCCTGGCCGGCGGGGGTAGCTGTGTGCTCTCTCGCGGTCAAACTCATCGTCTTTGTCCGAGTCCTCAGAAGAAGAGGAGGACAAATCATCACGGCGACTGTCATCGGGCTGGAAGGGAATGCTGGGTGAGAAGACTTCAGATGTGCTGGGCGTACTGAACACTGAGCATGATGGATAATGGCGGGCAGGATCATCAGCGGAGACAGACAACAAGTCCATCTCTGTCTCCTCCGGGAACTTCAACAACCAGTGAGAGTCAACAGTCAGAGCATCTACTCATCTACATATCTATTGTTCCATCTAACCGTCTACAAGAATTGTGTCAGTCTTTTCACTGATCCAGCACTTCTCTACAAACCTCTCCAGGCTGTGCCACATGGCAGTGGACACTAAACCTGTTCTGGGAGGGGACACAGCCATTTGTTTAGTATCTACAATGTGCTCCTAGCCTGCCTTAGATGTCAAACCTCAAATCTGACAACTAAAATAGAATGCACCCATTCATGAACATCCACCTCCATGTGCCAATTTCAAGCCTATTCTCAATTACATTAAAAAAATCAATGCCTTATTAAACTTACATCAAGAATCCTAGAGCTCCAAATAGGTGATAATGGAAACTCAATCTGTTGACCTCTTATAACCAGGTTATTATGAAAGAACATTTCTTTTCCCAAATTCATGCACTTTTTGCAACCCACCGGAGGAGAGAGGGACGAAGCAATGAAAAGACAGATAGACAGACAGATGAAAAGAAAGATATGGTAAAATCTGATAACGTAGCAATGCACCAGATGTAAATGGAGTTCAAGAGATGCAGAAGATACAATAATCAACAAAAAAAGGACGAAATAGGATGGCACCAGCACCAGTGTATATGCGTGTGTGTGTATGTGTATCCTTCAGAGAGTGAGAGGAAGAGACAGTTCATTTTTGTGCAGTTGTAACAAGACAGGCAGAAGTAAACCAGAGGCCAGACCACACATGCTGCAGCTCCATTTGTCCTCTACAGAGATCTTTGGCTTTCGGCAGATTTGGTTATAAAGCGATTTCCACAACAAGGCAATACCTTAAAGACAGAGTCAGCTGGACTCTGGGGGGGTAGAAGTGGAGTTTGTAGGGTGTCCAGGGCCACATTACTCATCTTAAACATAAATAAATGCAGGAAGAACCCATTCAAAAATGAAACACACTATTTGTTCCAGTGTGTGTGCATATGCAGGAAAGGCTCAAATAAATAAATAACATTTAAAAAAAAAAAGAAGAAGAAAACCTCTCTGAACATGACATACACACTTGGAACAGCTGGAAAGTATATTCATATACAAGACTACAGGAGGTAGAAACATGCATGTACATGTGTGTGTACATAAGTGAAATTCTAATGAAGTGATTTCTACATATGGCATGGAGGAAAATACTTAAAATAACTAAAACAAAAATATGGTGGAATGGTCTGTCACATGCTAAAAATATTAAAATTTAAAATTTTTGCAGCACACAAAGCAATAATAATAATACACACGTGCAAGCTCACACATGCAGCTCAAACATACTACCGTGTCAATATTGAAGGTGACCCTTGGCCCTGGAGATGCTGCTTCCACTTTAATGTCTGGCAGATCATCCATTCCATCTCCCAGTCTGGAACTAACAGAACAGACACACAAATATTCGTTCTTCACAAAACACACACACAGTATATGACCAGGAAACTTTACAAGGTCAAGCCAATATTGCATTAAACACAGTGAAGTTTGCCTACCTCTGCCTCTCGATCCTCTTCATGGCTGGTCTACCTGCAGCTGAGATGCTCTTTGACCTGCTGTAACTGGGCTTGTATCCCAAACCCCATTTATCTTTCAGAGATGCAGCCTGAAACATAGATTGAAGTTGTTTGTTAGAGCACATACACAATAACAAGCGACAATAACATCTAACGAAGGCGTCCTCACCCTCATGCTGGACCGGCGGAGTTTCTTGCGCACGTCCCGACGGATATCGTTTACTGCAACCGATTCCAGCTGCTGGTAGCGCTGGATTTCCTGATTTATTGTGCCCTCGCTCGCTCCCAGTTTCCTTAGAGAGAGAGAAAGACAGTGTTCATTCATGCATCAAGATCACCGCTGGGTTTGACTTGTTGATTCCGTAGACATCTTACTTGAGGTCGTCGATGACTCTGGCTTGCTCGTTAAGTTCTCTAATGTCCACCAGGCGCTTGGTGAATTTCCGTCCTCGGGCGTCGATGATCTGGTTACCCGCTACAACCTGTCTGCGTGGGTCAATGGACTCCTGGATAGAGATGCGGATGATCAATATTGAGTCAATGTCTAATAATCTGCTCCACTTTCTGGTACAGGCATGCATAGAGAAAGCAAACCTAAAAAATCACAACCCCAGAACAAAACACAATGCTCCTGGTAAGGTGCATGCTGGAGCATTTGTCACACACTTATCATACCACTCAAATCAAAACACCAGCACACTCCACACACACTGATTATAGAAACCTACTCCATTCACACTAAAGCATACCCTTTTGACCCTTTAGGATTGGTGGGAAAGGTGTACCAAAACAAGAATGGTCACCATTTGTCAGAATGAGAAGGGTCAGATGTCAGACAAGAGTAAGAGGGTCCAGAAAAGTCAAATCTGCCCCTACAGCTCCACTGTCTGGACATCTGCAATAGTGTTCATTCAATTTCACGTGAGAAGATAATTGAGCGGAAAAGTCAGTCAAAGTATATCAAAACATGTCCACATATCCAAGATGGAGCTTGTACAATGAAAGGATTTAACCATAATGATCGTTCCACATGTGTTTTTGATTGTTAAGATCAATTTTCAAACAGTCTTTCACCCGAGACCAACGTAGATGCAGGGGATAAAGATGCAGAGTGAGACAGGTCGAGAGAGACAGAGGAAGCCAGCCAGCTGAGAACTCTATAGTACATACACAGCCCCATGATAGGGGTCTAGGGTCTCTAGGGTGTCTAGAAGGACGCAGTCGAACACTTCTCGACTTGGCACGAGTGATTGAGCTCGCAGAGGAAACATCCCGATACTCAGTGGGTGATGGAGAGAGAGGGGACAGCATGGGGTTAAGACCCAGAATGCTGTTCACCAGCCGCTTCCTGAATGAGAGTCTGGGGCTGGCATCCCCTTCCACACACTGTAAACAACGGCCACAAACACAGACACACACACACACAGCTAGACCAAGCACACGTCTCACAAACATAAATGCATTTGAATAGTGCACACAGAAAAGTAATGCACTAACACACTGATTCCCAAAATCACTGTAATCACAGAGGGACAAGAGCACAAAAAAATTGCGTCAAAGCATCACATGAACTGAATACAACAGAGGTGTGCACCAGAACCAGTGCTGTTCCTAAAGACCTGACGCACTGACCATGTGGATGGTGGGGGACATATCATCGCTCTCATCCTCGTCTGACAGGTCAGCAATGTTTTCTGAGTTCAGATCGGCGATGTCATCTACGTCTTCTTCGCCGGTCAGTGAGGTGAGGGTGTTCCCCAAGGCATTGAGGCGCTTGCCAATGTTGGGGTCCATGTGCACGTCTATTCCACACATCTTCCACAGAACATTTAGTGTCCATGTTCCTGCACTGCTGCTCTCTGCGGAAAAGGATAGTTTGCTCTCAGAAAGATTATACGCACACAGTGCTGGCAACGCACATCAACACAGACATATGCCTACCTGCAGAGGCTTGGCCTGTAGTTCTTGAACAAACTTCATATGTGCCATCAGGAACAACACCTGGACGCACAGAGCTCATTGACATCTAGACTAATCCATTCACACAATTTCTGTTTTGTATTCGCATTATAAAGCATTGCTATAACGTATTGCTACTCACAGGCATTCATGACAAGTTCTCCTCTGATTTCAGGCTTCCAGTCATCCCATGAGGTCTCAAAACCCTCAGCAAAACGGATACAGAAGTTCTTAAAGTGTCCTTTACTGACCAGAGACTCAGACGAGCAGGCTGTGATCAGAGTGCTTTCTATAGTCAGTACCAAGGCTGAGCCAGTGTCAAAATCCAAATTGTGATTCGCCTAAAGGACAGCAGGTTGAAGGAGGACGCAATGAATAATTTCATCTTGGGAACAAAACCTATGTGGAAGACTGACTGAGTATGTATTTTACCTGTGAGGCACTGGTGATGGGCAGGCAGATGCCCAAGTCATTGACCGTCAGCTGCAGGAAGAGAGTACTGAAGGCCTGAACACTGGTCTGCTGGATCGCTGGTAGTTTGTCAACCACCTCTTTAGTGGCCATGTGGATATCAGAGTTTAATGCCAGTCTCTGCTCCTTCCAGTTATCATATGCTGCTTTATAGTTCAGCCAGAACAGCACAGCTGAAACACACAAATGGCAGTTGTGGAACCCATATTACAGAACAGGCTTCATGTTTTTAGTGCTGGTAGGCCACTATGTGATCATGTGACCATGAAAAAGAAGTCAGAAAAATGAACCCATGCTCAACTATGATCATCAAAAAGCATGGCAATTTTTTCATCTTCCTTAGTTAATGGTTAGCCCCTTAGCTAACAAATACTACATAACCATCATCATCGGACATGTTTTTGGTTAGGCTTTGAGGCTTGAATAACCGAACAAGGCTACATCCACTGTTTTGTGTAACAGGAAGTGGGAGTGACCCACTGATATTGTTTAAATACAGCAGTGGTTTTTGTTAGAGCTGAATTGGTAATGTCTAAAAAAATCATTTGTGGTTAAAGGCCGGTGTAAATAAATGGTAGTACAGGATTTTAACTTCTGTGGAAAGACTCTATGAAATTAAATATATACAGGTTTACCTCTGTCAAATGCCACTGGCTGGGCAAATACTATTGGTCGGTTGAGTGTGATAAGCACAGCCTCTTTGTCAGAGCAACCACTGATCTCCTCCTGCAGAGCATTGCGCAAGCCAATCCGTGTACGGAAATATGCCACCTGATGGAAATCTGACCCTGCCTCCTCATAGACCTAAGATCAAGGGCAAGTAAGAAGGTGTAAACTTCGTACTAATCAAGTGTTTACATGTGGAGTAGTGTGACTGAAAGTAAACAAAACCTGGTGTTTAACAATTTGTCCCAGTGCGAGATTCAAATCCACTTGACATTTCCCAAACAGCTTTAGGTAGCTGCTTCCAGTGGGTGTGGACTTGCACTGAATACGATTGGACAGTTCCAGCTCAATCAAACCAGTCTCGAAGCGCACAGCTCTCATGGAGGGAGTGGTGGCTGTCATCTGGATTCCCTAAAGTTAGTCAAACATGATCGGTGTTAAGTTTTAATCAAATATTTTACTGGAGTTCATGTTCACACTTATAGGCCTAATTGAAGTATTTCAATTAAACAAGCTCTGTGCTGGATTGAAAGAATGACCACCAAATCCAACCTTGGACACTGAAGATAAAGTTAATTATATAGAGATCATTAAATGTAAGATACCTTAAACATTAAGTTGAGGGAATAGAGCAGGATCTTCGGTTTGTCTCCATCAGCTGACAAATCATGTTCATTCCACAAGGGAATGGGCTGTTCAACTCCTTCATGCACGCACACACACACACACACACACACACACACACACACACACACACACACACACACACACACACACACACA
>JAOVVH010000048.1:11966441-11977063 GCA_028566435.1 Scorpiodoras heckelii | reverse complement strand
CACACACACACACACACACACACACACACACACACACACACACACACACACACACACACACATATATATATATAAAAAGCCACGCTTAACATTCAAATCAACAATCAATTAATCACTACGGTTTTTTATTATACTTTATGATAACTTCTTGGTACCTGAGACTTTCTGTATGACCTCGTTGACTTCCTTCATGAAGACCCTCTGAAGGAAGACCAGGTGATTCAGCAGGTCTGTGGTTAGGCTATGCTCAAATGAGCCGATCTGACAGTTAAAAAAAAAATAAAATAAATTCACTGACTACCTACAATACATCTCTATGTGAGTCATAAGTTATGCACATGCTGTATAACACATTAAGCAAATCTGGACCTTAAAATAGTCCAACAATCTCCACACAGCATCTGGTATTACCCTGAAGATGTTTCTGCATTTATCACAGCTATTTTAAACATATTAGTAGCAAAACATATTGGAGGTCATAATACATTGACTTTCTACTATTAGGCATTTCAAAATAAGTTTGATATATAATTATTTTCATAGGTGTTACATCTGCAACTGGTGATTTTCAGAGCAAATCTGCTCACCTCTGCCACACAACGCAGGTAGTTGCCCTGTAAATAACTGCCATGTTTGGTGGGCATGTCATCGGGTGCCCAGGCTGTGTCGCTGTGGCCCTCATGCTCCTGTATAATGTACTCTCCAGACATGGTGACCGGGGGCAGAGTAAGGCTGGCTGATGGAGGCACAGAAGACACATCCACTGGGGACAGTTTTGACTGGAAGCACAGCTTATGGCTGGGAAGCTCAAATGTGAACCTTGTCTGGGCACCTGCAAACCAAAGCAGAATATGAATGCATTAATATAACATTATTTTGTCGACTGTTTACCTTGTTACCTGCAACTAAGCTTAAAGGAAAAAGTAAAAATTCAATACATTCATATATCTACATCATGCTTTAATGTGCCATTGCTCATACCCGTCATCCCATGGCTCTTCATCCTGCCCATCTTGTACTCTGCCTTGAGTGAGGGCAGCAGGGCGGCACCAATAGTGATCCCATCCAGCATGGCGCTGAACTTCAGTACAATTGGTTTTTTCTCTAAACCTTCAGGCAGCTGTGGATATTCATTGGCCTCCACTGGGGTTTGATTAATACTTGAGGCTTTATCAGATGGTTGTGGGGTGGGTGTGTCTTCCCTATTTGGGGGTGAGCTGTAATAAGAGATCCAAGTTAGTATCAGCAACAACATTTAAGATAATACAAACTAAAGATGCAGTGCACTGACAGTTATGTTCATTCACAGAATCAAAGTAGATGAATTAGACTAGACTAGAGCTGAAGATCTTAATTTCTGTCATTTTACACGGGCTCGGGCCGGGACTTTTCGAATTCTGTCGGGCTCGGGCCGGGACTTTTCAGGCCCGATTACAGCTCTAGACTAGACAGTCCAGGGTAATACACTTGCAAGCATGGGGGAAGTGAATGCTTTTGTGGTGCTTTTAGCTCACGGGTTAGAAGGCTGGCGGATGAGGTCTGAGATCTGTTTGGAGAGCTGGTGAGAGCTGCGGACCATCATGCTATGTAGCGTTGCAGGGTGTTGTGGAATATTGATCATGATGGCGCCCACTTTAAACACAGCAGCATTATTGGTTTTCAGCCCACGCTGAGCACTGTAGAGAGCCTGAGACTTAGCAATGTTGCACTTCACCACAGTCCTAAAACACAACAGACATCAATAATTAGTGATATACATTTTTAACCAGTACTTGTATGGCTTAACAGATAGATGGATGGATTTTTAAGTACGAGTTATTACTGTCTGCCAGCAAGGAACAATATGAGAAAAGAGAAGGGTGAGAACACATGGGTATTTCACAGTGCTAGCATGTGTGATGGAAAACAGTCGGTTAGTACACAATGAAAACATACAACGTGTGAAGGTGAAACCATTCCATGCACTCTTCATTACTCTTTCAGTATACAATGAGCGAGTGCTGTAACAGTTTTAGTAATCAATTTAAAGCCTATTAAAATATTACAAGTGCTGAAAAGCATAACACAAGTCACTGGCAAAACAATATCTGCACAGAGTTTCAGAGTTGTCAGAGTTGTCAGAGTTTCTCAAAAAGTACAATATCAGGACTGGAAAAGATAGTCATACCATATGTTCATTGAATATAATATACAGAAATGCCTCTTTATTAACATGTTAAATCTCTCTTTTCACACATTCACAAGATCTGTCCAGAAAGTAATGAGAATGACATTTCTGCACTCCACAGGGCTTACGCATGGGGATGTGTCTTAATCTTGGGAAACAAGAAGAAATCACGCGGAGCCAAGTCGGGGCTATAGGGTGGATGTGGAAGGACTGGAATGTTTTTTTCAGCCAAAAATTCTCTCACAGCCAGTGAATTGAGACTTGGTGCGTTGTTATGATGGAGGTTCCATGAAGAGGTATCTGATGCCGCACACATATAGTTCTCTTCCTCAAACATACCAAAACTCCAAGGTAGAATGCTCCATTTACCGCTTGGCCTTCTGGTACAAATTCTTTATGGACGATCCCTTGAGATTCAAAAAAGACGATGAACAGTGATTTGAATTTTGATGTGCTCACACGAGCTTTTTTTTGGGTGAAGTGATGTTGTGTGCCGTTTAGCATTTTGTCTTTTTGTCTCAGGATCATACTTGATCACTCATGATTCATCTCTGTGATCACTCTGCTCAGGAAACTGGGCTCTCCTGTTAAACGACTGGGTGATGATAGGGTAGCTTGTTCATAGCCTTTCTTCAACATTTCAAGAGTTTCTGATGCACTTTTACCAATTCTCACTTGCGTACCATTGCTTCAAACTCACTTGCATTGTTCCAGTGAGAAGGCATTTCAGCAGGGTTTCACAAAAGCAAACATTTGGGCACTGTGAAGGCTAGAAAGCAACTGAAACAGGTACTATCATTTATCTGAGAAGCCACTCCAACTGACATTGAATGACCATGCTCATGCATAAGCCCTATGTAGCACAGGAATTCCGTTCTCGTTACTTTCCAAACAGACCTCGTAAAAAAAGAGTAAAGCCATTCCTATCACCATTCAACTATCTAGAGGTTTGAACTAACACATTTGCAAGACAGGATTTATAAAGCAATTAGTCCTAGCTTGTTTTTATAAACACCTATACACTGTAGTAGAATACCATTTGTACCCAAAACAAGTCTTAAACCGAGCTGAACTTTCCACCATTCTCAACCCATTCTAGTTGAGAACCCTGGCAATATTAGACAGACTTGTCACAGAAGGTTGTTTTAGATATGCGACTAATATCATAAGGCTTTTTGACAGATATGAAGTTATGTCAGATTGTATGAATGGTTATGGGAGGAATAGGCAATAGGTACAGAGGAACAGAGTAAACGTACAGAAACTCTTGCTTGGCTGTGCTGGTAGGGGAGGTTGGGAAATCCTCCAGTCTGCCAGTGAGAGAGGCAGAAAAATAGAAGATAAAAGAACACAACAGCATGATAAAGAAAAATAATTCAAAGGAAGAAAGAGTGGATTTCCTCATTGGTAATTCAAGAATAACCAAGATGTCCCTGAGACGAACAAATCCGAAAAATAGACAGTTGAAAAATAACAGATAAAATAACTAAAGATGAGCCATCAGACAACATTTTAGCATACGAAATCATTGGATCAAAATAAAATTTAGATATAATAGAAAATCCATTTAAAATATACTTTTTAAACATATCCCAAGAGCTGAACTTTCAGAAGAGTAGGGTGTAATACGTATGGAGTTGCTGATCAGTAGAATAGTTGATTGTAATACATAAAGAGCTGCAAGCTGATCGATACAGAATTACAGAAGTTTTAAAGGTTTCAGAAGTGAAGGGAAGCAAACAGTGGTGGAAGAAATATGTAACTGATACTGACTGGATGTCTGGTGTAATGCCCTCCAAAAGCACGATATTCACTCCGCCAATATGGGCTGATGCACACGTTTCTGTCATTTTCTGATGAAGAATATCTACAGAGAAGGAAAAATGTTTTAAAGTGGGTGCGGGGTCCCTGAATAAATAATTTGTACAGTCACTAATTTAAAAGTGCATGGGTGTTTTTTTTAAGCCATTACCCTTCATCTTCTCCTTCAGCGTGAAGCTGCCATGTATTTTCTTTAGCTCCGCCTCCATGGTCAATCCTCCAATGTCTGCCTCCAGGTGTGTACGATTCACCATGCCCACGCCGAACACTATCAGCGTCACATGTTGAGGCTCTGAGCTCACCAAGCTCCGTCTACGACTCATCCTGTTTGGCGGAGACTCTGTCTCTGACTCAAACACCACCCGACATGGAGGCTCTGCTGGGCTCCTTCCACCATCTGAGAGGAAGAAAAACGATTTAAACAGAAAAAAAAGCATATTAATACTTATTAAATCGGTTTTGCTTTTTCACTATTAAAAATGGATGTCCCAGCATCCATTTACAGCAACACAAGTGTAACATTTATTTATGATATATCCAATATATCATAAGCATTTTAATTAAAGGCAATGGAAACATTTATAAAAAAGATACATAACATTAGCATGCTTGGGGGGGGGTCTCCTGATGAACAATTCATGCACAAATAAAAGAACGTGGCCAGTTCAAAGCACCTATGATTCAATAAAACCATTTATTCATATTCATTAAAAAAAATGGGCCAAGCACATGTGCCTTATGTGGATTTTTTCACTATTATTCCAATTTCTTTTACTTAAAATGGGTCATTTGAACCCAAAATCACACTGAGTCGCCAGGAAGGAGCCAGATGCACCAGTGCTTTGCCTCACCTGACAGGGCGTTGTCCTGGCTCTTCTCCAGAATCCCTGTAGGGTCGGAGATGAGCGAGTAGAAGTTGAGCAGTTTGTACATGTTCTGCCAGCACTCAGCCGATGGCTCGCTTTGCTCTGACACCGTAATGGAGTCAGAGTCGTCCATCTGAATGGTCATATGATCGGCAGCATCACGTGACCCCTTGCGTGAGACTCGGGAAGTGCGTCTCTCCGACCTGGCCAGAGAGCTCCTGCCACGTGGTTCTCGGTTTCTGGTCAGCGTGTCTGTGGCCGACCCTGCGACAGTCCTTTTGCTCTTCTGTGTACCAATACGAGTGACGCCGTTCAGACTGCCCCGTGAGCTGCGGCTGAAGTCTGAGGAGCGGAAGTGCCCATGTGGGCGTGTCTTGAATGCGGGTGTGGGTGAGGCTGAGCCGGCTGTGTAGCGACTTAGCTTGATGTCTGTCTGTGTGGCTTTGATATTGTTAATCATGGTGCTGAACTGGTGGATGAGCCGCACCAGGGCCATGTCCACGTGCTGCCGAATGGCCTGACATGCCAGGGTAAAGTGGCAGTGAACGCTGGCCTGTGGTCGTCGGCTCAGCTCATGAAAGGAAAGTGCACTGGCTGACGAGGTCCATGTCGTTGACATGCACTTCTCCAGCACCACCGCGTTCAGGCTGAACGTCTCAATCATTAGAGCTGGCTTGAACTCCAGGGGTGGCAGGTTCACAGTGCCCTGTCTGTGACAGAAATACGTACACACATACATTTAAAATGTTTAACAGTTTGTTTCCTAAACTAGGGTTGGGCAATATACACATTTATTGCTAATACTGCAATATAGAAACATATTGGCATGATATTTTTTTTAGTTTTACAGACTATACTATTCACCACCATCCTGAACCACTGATGACATCACGAACAACCCTGAAAAATGCTCGTAATCCTAATGACGGTAGTTTTAGCTAAGCTACATACCTGCGAGCTCGCTTGTTTTTCCTGTATTTGCTGGTGTCTGAGTCCACAATGTCTGCCCTCAAGCACTCCAGTGTACCACTGAAGGACAGGTGCTCTCCAAAATACATCTTGTAGCTGAATGGAGGAGCATCCTGAGACTGGATCCCAGTGTGACTGAGGAGAGGTTTAAACACCACCTACACACACACACACAAAAAAAAAATGTCTTCATTTCCTCCCACCAATCTACACACTGTGCTTGTAAAACGATAAAGAGAGTGAGTAAAGAGAGGTTGAAAGTGCCTGCTATAACGAGTGTATAAACAATACCTGTGCATCGGCCAGCTGCACAGCCGCAGGGCAGAGGTTGGTCTCGTCTTGCTCAAGCAGGTCATGTTGGCTGGTGCTATGCTGAGAGTGTGTGTGCTGGGAGTGTGTGTCCATCGTGTTCTGATCACTTGACAGAACAGTGTTAAAGTCTGATGCTGATGGAATGGTTGGAAGCACACCTAGAGAGCGAGAATATATCATTAATCACACACACACACACACACACACAGACCTACCACTGCTTCTAATAAAATTTTATATACAATTCTCTCTCACGGTCACACATGCATACACACCCCCAGTCTGGAGGCTGTTGTGCTGAGAGCGGTTTAGCGGAGACTCCTGGACATTGCCTCCTGAGCGGTTCCCCACAGCATTGGACATCCAGTTGTAGAAGCTGACGGAGGACGGCTCAGTCAGGAGAGGATGCTCGGTCAGCATTTCTGTTCCAAGACTATTTCCTGTGCAACAAACGTGGTAGATAATTATGATATATTATCTCAGAATATTATATATCATTACAGGGCGGCATGGTAGTGCAGAGGGGATAGCGTTATTGTCTCACAGCTAAGGGATCCTATATCACTTCTGAGCTAGGGTTCCAGTAGGTGAATTAGAGACTTCCTGGTTGTAAATTAATGTGTGAATGAGTGTGTGATACCCTGTGACAGACAGGCCATCCATCCTGACTAGGATAAAGTGGTCACTGAAGATAAAGACATCACTATATGCAAGTTATCTCATATGTTCGATAGCGATATTATACAAGGCTGCACAGTGAGACAATAGTGTTGCACATGCTAAGAAAACAAAAACCCATTGTGTGCTAATACAAAAAAGATCACAGTTATTAGAGAGGGTTATGTAGACTAAAGATCAAACTCTGAATTTGCTGTCAGTGCCAATTGTTATTCTGTGTGAGAAAATAAAGAACAAATCTAGATCAAGAATCCTGTTAGCATATACTACCTCATACAAAAGCTAACACTAATATTAATGTTATCATTACACCTTATATTTCATCCCTTGCGTTTTTCAGTTATAATGACATTAATGGGAAATAACATCTGCAATTTATCTAGCAGTAGTGCAACGGCTCAGTACACTCCTATGTATAATTATGGCACTATTTAGATAAATATCTTCAAAGAAGTACCTGTGCGTGTCAGAGAGCTGCTCTTGGCTGCCACTTGCTCACTACTGCGAGAAGGTGTGGCTTCCAGCAGGTTATGCAGACTGGGGAAGCTTCCTGTCAGGTAGCTTAGCAACGACTCCTTCCGCGGGCTGTGATTAGACTGCAGCCCTGTTCGACTCACGTGAGCCGGCGAATCTGCTGCCGTGTCACCACTTGTGTAGCTCAGAGACTGGTATGGGTGAGAACCCTGAAAACAACAGCAAACTTCATGAGACACGACATCAACAAAGTTGGCATATCTAATTTGGGAATTTTGTGTGCCGCACTAACACATACCTTGATCTTGAGGCCTGACTCACTGTGTGTGTGAGATTTAGAGAGCTTTCTCATGATCTCAACACCACTCACAGCAGCGGAGTTTGTACTGGGAGCGGGTCGACTACCCACATTCTCCAAAAGCATCGTGTGCTCACTAACTGTGCCTAAAACATAAATGTGTATGATCAGACAAGTCAAATACTGATCCTACAACTATGTACAGTGCTTGCTGTGTGTGGGTATAATACAAGGGTCCAAAAACGTGGTCGTGGCGTACCACCTGTCCTGCACATTTTAGTGCTGTCCTGCTCCTAACACACCTGGTCTAATGCATCAGTTAATTAACAGCCTTTCGTCAGTAAAGGTGGCTGTGTTAACGAGAGGAAAACACGACGATGGTACTCCAGGACCAGGGTTGGAAACTTGTGGGATAATATCAAATACACAGTGGATTTGAGCGAATCTCGCAGAATGTGTTTTACCTGCATCAAACTCAAACTCTACCCCATCAGCACTGGTGTCACTCTGAAGGGCTGCTCCACTGTCCACACCCTGAGCTAAATCAGGATCAGCGGCTGCAGGCTCTTTGGGTTTAGGCAGCTGATTAGGTCGGAGAAGACCAACTGCCTTAAACGCCTGGGTTACCACAATGAACTTCATCCACTGACGAGCAAGTGCAACCAAACCTTTTTTCAGTGTGACTAGGGCAGGCAGGCCATCATTCTAACAACATGAAAGGAAAAGTTAAAATCTACATGCACACTTGCACATACACACACACACACACACACACACAGAATACGTATACTGTCTTACCATGGTGGCCTCCTCTATAACACTGTAGTTGGCTTGCTGAAGGTAGCGGTGTAAAATATTACAAAGCAAGCAGGACGGGTTTTCGTGAAGGTAGCGTGCTCTCTTCGTCACACGGTTATACTTGCTCCGGAATGGGATGTGAATGCTCTTCTTCTGTTATAATAAAACGCACGTACGTAGTTAATCAGTGATGTTACATCATATAAAAGAGCTGCAAGTGTGAGTTTTCATTCATTCAAGTGTTTCTTAACCTCCAGGGCTTCAGTCATGATGCAGCCCATAACAGCACACACACGTAAAGTAGCCTCCATTTCCAGCTTCTGCAGCGTGGATTTCAACTGGTCGATAGGCACCAGCCAGGCACCAATGGCAGGAGTTGCTGTGCTTAACAAATTCAGCTGCCTACAATAACAAAACAAAAAAAAAACATTTAGAAATCGTAAGAATTTTGTTCTAGTTTCAAGTGAACCTCTTCAGTGATCATATAGCTTTGATTTGATACATGAGAATTAGATTTTATATTCATTTCGAATAATATTTCAGTGTTATTTTGGTTATTTGTGTAGTTTTGCTAGTTGTATAGTTTTCATTATTTATAAGATATAAGATATGCGAATACCTGGACATGGCTTGCATTTGAGAGCGCATGTTGGTTGGAGCTGCAAAACTGAACCAAATTTCCTTTATAGTGAGCTTCATACTGCTGGAGTCAGGAGGAGGTGGCAGTAAGGGCAGATCCTTCTTCAGGTCATCGGATTCCACCCCTTCATCCTGCACAGACAAATATAAATGAGCATTAAGAAATGATAAAACCCAGAACGATGGGTTAACAATAAAAACACGTGGCAGTACCTGTTCATCAGAGTCAGAGTTATTGTTTGGCTCAGAGGCAGGACTGTGAGCATCGTTGGGCAGGTTATCATCAGACACATCAGTGCTGTATCCACTTCCTGTCTGAGAGCCACTGGAACCATTCGATTTAGAAACACCCCCCCTCCCACCTGTGTCCGCTCCACCCATCACTCCAAATGCACTGTAGAGAACTGCCCCTGACTGGCGGCCCCCTGAAGAAAAGAAAAACAAAAACAAAACATATTCAAACAATACAAGCATGTTCTGCAGTTTAAAGTAATTATTAAAAAGTACAATTAAATTCATAGCGCATTTGCAGTACCTTTGACAGTAAGGTTCTCAATTCCACATTCAAACATGATCCAACCCCATTTTTCAGGGCTTGTCCCAGAGCGCGTGGGGTCGGAAATGTGATCATGGGAATGATCAGTGCTGATCGATGGTTCTGTCTCATCCACCAAAGCAAAGTCATCTGTCTCCTCTAAGCTGAAGAGAACCTTGGACTTCTCAAAGGGAATTGCAGTTATAGCACATGCACCCAGATCTGTAACACCCCCAACACAAATACACAAAATGTGTTAAATAATCTTTTTTTTAAATGTTAGTGATAAAATGTAAATAAAATGAAAGCATGACATGTATACCTGACGAGTCAAGGCCACGCAGCTGGCTGTGTATGCGGTGAATGTTGAGTCTGGCTGCTATCTCTTTGCCTTTTTCCACTCCAGCATTCGAGCGCAGAGAGCCACTGGACTGGGGAGCCATCTTAGAGGCTGATGAGAACTTCTCCATCATTACAGATGACTTCTCTGTGTCTTCCACTATTCCCCTGTATGTCACAAACATTAACAATACACACACACACACACACACACACACACACACACACACAGAAACAATTTTATCCACACATTACTTAACTCCTTTATAAAAAATATTCACACTTCACTTTTTTTACAATCAGCATAGTAATGATCATACTAATACGTGAAAGTAAAAGTGCAAGTAACTCCATGTTTCTAAGTTTACCTGTTCATTCGGAGTTGGGTAGCAATTCTGTCAAAGCAGAGGGCCACAAGAGAGACATGTGTCATGCTCTTATTGTCACGCTCTTCTACTGAAGCCTGTAGCACACACAGATTCACCTGCAAATATAAAAAAAATTCAGCATCTCTCTCTCTCTCACACACACACACACACACAGACACGTGCACTTTTGTGAGATATATATATATAAATTAACGCGTTAACGAACATGTTAACGCATTTAAGAGTTAATCGCAATAAAAAAATTTAGCGCATGACAGCAATAATATATACAGGGGTTAGACAATGAAACTGAAACACCTGTCATTTTAGTGTGGGAGGTTTCATGGCTAAATTGGAC
>JAOVVH010000048.1:11950236-11961300 GCA_028566435.1 Scorpiodoras heckelii | reverse complement strand
ATATACACATACACACACACACACATATGTATACCTTGATGTTAGCTGCACAGCCATGTTCAACAATGAAAACCTGGGCGCCATCCACTGATAGCCTGGTCATGGTATACTTCAACTCTTCAGATGTTCGGCAAGGTCCAGGCAAGGCTGTGTACTACACAAATTAAACATCAATACGTCAGTGAGTGTACATATTAATACATGGAACAATGCTTGGTCCACATAATGTCATCAGGTATGGGAGGTTGATGGACTCTGATGTTCTACCTTGGCATCACAGGCTCTCTGATCCACTCCATGCTGACAGGTAACAGTGGGTTTAGGTTGCTCCAGCTGGAACTCACGGGACACCACATGAAATACAAAAGTCTCCCCCCATTCCAGCAGGGTGGCACACTGAAATGTTAAAGCAACCAGTATTCACATTTATTCTTATTCGTAATATAGTTATTCAGGCTGAACACTGTTATTAAATTTTTTTAAAAGAAGGCACCTGTGGCACAGTGACTTTCCCTGTAAGTGCCCCGGCCTGAACATCAATGAGCCAGGCATACTCGAGTGTGTCACTGCCAGCTGGTAACCCTTCAGCTGAAAACATTGCATGAGCTCGCATCTGTAGGCCTGACAGACTCAGATGCCCGTCAGACAACACCCCATCAACAGCAGGACGCTACACGATTAAAAGGAAGCAAAATGGCAGGAATTATTCGAAAAACAGAATGCACGCTAAACAAAGTAGACATCTACGTCACCAAGGTGACATCCAGCCAACCTGGTAGCTGTCGCTGACAAAGACGTGCAGTGGAGAGAGGACGAGCTGCAGCAGGGTTTCCTTGTAGCCCTTCTTCATCTCAAAACACAGACGCTCCAGATATCCTGTCGGACCATCTGGACTATCACTGTTGCAATGCTGTTACGCAAAGACAAATATTCATTACAACACATAAAGACACAGGTTTTATTAGGCTTTAATCATAGAGCTACTTCTGGTAATAAACAAGACTCAGATTTGCAGGAACTGGCAGGTCATTTACTGACCACAGGTAGCCGCCCATGGATCTTGTGGAGGTTAATGAGCACAGTGATGTCCCAGGGACGTAGCGAGAGAGGATTGGGTGTGTCTCTGTCGGTGCTCTCACCCAGACCCACTCCAGTCCAGCCAAACGAGGAGGAGCAAGAGCTTAGCACAGGGCTGGACAGAGCCTCCTCAAAGTCTGTGTACATGTCATCTTCACCAAAATAATTTTCCTACAGTGTTAAAGGATGTCTTCAGTTTGCATACAGAAGTCGTTCAATACAATCAGCTTAGCTGTAGCTTTATGTGACATAATAAGTCAGTATGCTCCTAGTGCTAGTGGGTGTTCTGGGGGAAAAAAAAAACCCTTTCCCACCTTGATGGACAGCAGAGTTCTGAGCAGGGGTCCATACAGAATAATGTGAGAATCAGGGCTGAGTTCCATCTCCACATGCAGCCGGTCTGGGGGCAGCAGGCTGGGGTCAGTTGGCACACGAGGAGGAGGAATACGGGGGGAGTGCTGTGGGGGGCGCAGGGCTGACAGTATGGACTCCTCTATCTCTGAAACTGCACGCAGGGCAAATTACTTCGGTTTTTGCTTACCATATTCAGATGTCAGACTCACATATGGAAATGTATCATGATTAATCCCAAAAAATATGAAATAGTTTTGCTGCTTATAATTATGTTATAATAATACACAGGGGACAAAAACAAAAGATTTTACAACATTATCCACTAAATAGTTCTTAAAAATGCAACCATGCAACTGAACACCTGAAAGCGTTCTGTGTGCAAGTGATTCAGTAACTTGATATAAATTAACTTACAGGACCGATTGAGCTGCTCATCAGATTTCTGTGGGTAGATGGGATGCCAGGTGTAGTCTATAATGAGCAAGAAATTTGGCACACTCCAGCAGTCCACCCATCCAGCCCTGAACAAAGACGAAATTTAGAAACACTCACTAATGCAAAAATGAGTGGATAAAGAGAACAAAGAAAAGACGTAGAGAGCCTTCATACTTGGCTTGGGTCATATTTCTCCAGCGAGCTTTATTGTTCTTTGGAGCCCACTGGGCCTCTGCTGGCATGCCGTTGTCTGGCGGAGTCTTAGTCTGCAGATAGTTTTTCACGAGAGTGAGTAAAGGATATCGACTGGGGTGGCAGTCAGGCAAACAAAGCCGCATATCTGTGTCTTCGGCCTGAGTGAACAAAATCAAGGACAATTAGCATTTTTGGACAACCATGGTAAAACAAGTTGCCAAGTGTTCTCCATAGTAAAAAACACCATCATAAGCAACAACAGGCATTTGAATGCATGTGCCTATACTCACTCTTATAGTGAAACGTGTGTTACAGGTGGCAGGAACAAACTCATGAAAAGGTAAAGTGAAATCAATGTTCAGCGTTTCACCACAGGCAGCGAGATACACTGGAGACATTAAGGAAGAAAGGAACTCAGAAGGTGAGCAGGGGAATTAGACCTTTATCTGGCATGTTGGTTAATCAATAGTAAACATTTAAGTCCTAATCCTGAAGTATTGCTGCTCATTACCAGGTGAAGCATATTTGAGTGTGAGATGTCACACTCAAATGTCAGAGATCGTAAACCATTACAGCACCACACAGGTCTTTCTCACCATTCTCCTGCTGTTTGGTGGAGCAATCGATCCAGTTATGCTGATTAGCAGCCCAGATCATCTCAAACTGGTGAAAAAGCATTTTGAACTTCCAAGAATAAGGAACAAATGAGTAGATATCTGGCTCGCTGTCACTGGCCCAATCTTGGATCAGATCTGCACACAATGAAATGAATTTATAAACAAGCTGCTTACTATAATATAACTTACTCTAAATTAGAAACAAGAAAGAGAGTGCATGTCCATGCATTTGCTAGCTGCTACAAGGTAGATACTAAAATAGGTTTACCGGAAAAGAAGTTCTTCTGAGCATAGATGAAATGGTAAGTGGCCTTGTACACCTCGATCTCACACTGCCATGACTGAGGCATATTCCACACACGTGGGTAACTGGCTATTACATGGAACTAAACAGGTGGAAAAAGTATAATATCATTTTCTCTCCCTCACACAGACACACACACACACACACACACACACACACACACTACTAGTGCAAACTTACAGCCAGCATTTCAGCCTCCAGAAGGGTCCTGTACTGCATGCTGCTAGTGGTGTCCACATGCAGTAACTGACCTTTAACCGTGGGAGAATAACCTGAGAGAGCGAAAGGAGAAGAATGGATAAAAATGTTAAAAAGGTTATCTGGCTAGACAAAAAGTTATAAATATGAAATAGTGAATATGTACCATTTTCGCCTACGGTCATAGGAATGTTGACTTCCAAATATGAACCGGCACCGACATTGACATGAACTGCATTTGTCTCCTGTAAAAACAAATAAGATGAGTACGCAGACTGCGATCTTCTCTGACACACAGGGGGACAAAAAATGCAAAAAGGTGAAAGTGTACCCTGTTCTTGGTGAACAGTAGGTCTATGGTTGCATCTGCTATGATGTTCATGCGGAGTTCAAAGGCAAGGATTTGTCTGGGTTTCCCTGGTGTGGGAACCTCACTCACTTTCATTGGCTGATAGTCTGCAGGCAGGAAAAACTTCCAAAGGCTGTCCCTGTGGAGACAGAACCAAGAGAATATTCATGACATACGATGCTAATGTGTGCAAGGATTACAAAAGCAAATGCATCTGTGTGTGTACAGACCTCTGTCGGTCAGCCCACGGTCCATAGTTAAAATCTGTTCCTTTCCCACATACTATATCTAAGCCCCAGCATGGAGGCAGATCCTGTAGCTTAGTGCCCTCAGAGGAGGCATCTGCATCCCCATTCTCCAGCTCTTCAGGAACTAGACCTGCACATGAGATGGACATTTAAATTATGCCCAGCAGCATTTACATCTATATATATAATCTCTCATTATTCAGCAAAAATTAGAAAGCTGCAAGCAGACAACGGGTGCAAGCCTGGTACGAAACACTTCCAAACACAAAAGAATAGAAAGAAATAAAACATTTTATTAAAAACACACAAACCTGGTTGATCCTGGTAGTAGTAAATGTCTACATCATTCGACTGCATTACTACAAATCCCTCACCCATGAGTCTAGGGGGCCTGGAAAAAAACAAAGCATTATTTATGAGCAAATGCTCATTGCACTATGTTGGACTTTGGGTCTACATAAATGTATCTAAAACATATAATTAACTAAATATACACACTATCTAACAGGTTCCATTAACAATGATTAACTAATATAAAATAGGCTGTAAATGAACAGTTGTAAAAAGAACGTTTCTTTGTTGCCTGAAGACAATATGAGCACATGGAACACAGTGTACTTTATAAATTCGCACGATTACACTGGAATAGCATCATCCCTCACGTTTACAACACAAGCTAAATGACATTACTGGAGTATCTGTTACATTTTGTTGTGCTCTCTATACGAAGTGCAGTCTTTTTAGGAACCCACTAGGACCAATTGGAACTGCTCCGAGTGGTCTAAAAGGAGAACTCACTCATCATTCTGCCGGCCAAGATACCGGGGGTTAGGCACCAGCATTACACGCACGTTTTCCAGAGATCCCTTTACTATGTGCATGAACTGATCCAGATGACTACTGGGAGGCTTGGTGGTGTACGTCAGGAAGGCATCATCAAAGCTCATACACACAGTCTGAGGAAGGTGCAGATTCCCAAACGCCACTCGACCCTGAGAGAGTAAAGAAGATGGAAAAAAGAGTGAATATTATGTATAAAATACTGGGTTAGGAGGCCACATAAGCTACAACTTTTTAGATGGGTAGCATAACAAGTACCACTGTGTCTGATAGCTAATTAACAAACAAGAACTTATCCTTGAATATATGTGTGACTAACAAATGCCTCAGGTCTTTATAATAAAACATGAAACAGATGTAAACAAAGGCAAGCACAGTTACGGATAGTCTTTTACTTTTTTTATTACTTGGTGCTTCATTCCATATATTTTCAGAATAAATTATTCTGTGTATTTTGTGGTACTGTTGCAAAACAATATACCTTAAAACATTAAGAATTAGTTGTTATTAAAGAATAATGTGATGATGCCAAAAATATAACCACATTGATATATTCATAGAAAGACTAGGTGAAGTGGCGTTGCAAGCTCATTCATATCAGTGCCCTCTGGATGCAGGCATATTTTCAATAATGCAAGACCAGTAACATGAGAGGCTATTTCAAACCTGGCCTATTTACAGACAATTAAAACAAATACCTATAGGGTGTGAATATGTTTAAATAACACTACGTTTACATTTACTGGCAGGCCATATGAAATCGGCTGATGGGACTATAATTTGCCCACGCTGTGTCCTAGATGCACATTAATAGAAAAACTGTGCTGTGACGTTGTTGCACTCACGGTACTGATGTTGACTTTTATAACAGGTATGAGGGACCTCCATGATGAAGACGGGTCCTGAGATTCAGCTTTAATGTTAACACTTCAGAAAAGAGGGCACAAATTACATCCATTAAAGCTGTGAATCCTAGCGCTTCATAAAAATATAAACGTACGTACATAGGTCACAAAACCATCAACTACGGTACATGAAAAATGATAACACAGCTATAAAAAATAAATAAATCTGGTCTTTTTCCCCCCACACACACTGAAAGACATCCAGCACATTATACCAATTTTACACCAAGCAAGTATTCTTTATGATGGGCCACGGGATGAACAAGTATATCAAGCAAATGTATTAGCAACAATCATTCGTTTAGCTGGCAGAAGAGAGATTGTGAGAGATGTAGCACCTGTCAAGCGTTTTATTTCCCTCCTCTCTGCTCCCGTCTCGCCGAGATGGAATGAGGGTGGGCTCCAAGCCAAACATATCCTGTAGTCGTGCGTACATGTCAGTACGGTTATATACGTGGAACTCAAAGCCATTAACGGTCACGTAAAGCCGTGTCTCAGCCTTTGGGTCTGCAAAAAAAAAAAAACGAAGGAACGATACAAAACTCCAATACAATCTATCTAATTATTAATACATTAATATTTCATGAAATACTACAAAATATATTTAAATGAGCACAGAGAATTTTCCATGCTGGTTCTTCTCTTACCATGCTGTTTCTGTTTGGGGTTATACATCTTCCACCAACGGAATATAAGGAAGCCATCTTGAATTCTGGGAAAACCAAGTTAGAAAATATTTAATGAAGCACTTATTTAAAAAAAAACTGTCTCATTTGAAGTTTTACTAATTTAATAACTGCAGTGTTAACTGGATTATCACAAACATCTTAAATAACAAAGACTGAAAGACCTCACATGAGAAATCAAAAGCCCATAAAAATATAAGTCATAAACATGAGTATTGCAAGAGTACCTAATTGACATGTCTTCATTGATGAAGTACACATCCCGGAACATGACCTTCCCGGAGAGGACAGAAAAGGAAAAGGAGCCTGCAAGCACAAATTACAAATATTTCATCGATTATATCAAAACATGAATTTTGTCTTTAGCTATTGATCAAGGTGTTTCTTCCACAGACAAATACAATTACTGACCAATGTGTATATATCCATTTTTGTAGAGCCGATTGATGATGAGGGTGAGAATGAGTCCGATGTTACGGGAGTTGTAGTATGTCAAATATATAATCCATCCACAGGACAGAATCGTGGCTGTGAATGCAAAGCAAAAAACTGTTTTTAAAACATTTGATTTGACTACTGTCTTTTAAACATCAAATATTAACTGGGCCCAAAGAACACAACAAGAGAGATGTAATCGGCTGTAAACTTAAGATTTTCAGGCATTTTACATGTATATAAAGAAAATCTTTATATTTTGCTAACTCACCCACAAGCAGCCACACAATGTTGGAATTGTGTTGGGTGAGGTAATGATCCAAATCATTCAGACTCAGAACAGGACTGCTGTTTTTGCTATCCATGGTTACAGGACGCTGCAGATGAAACCACTGCCATTAATAATAATAATAATAATAATAATAATAATAATAATAATAATAATAATCTCAGTTTTACTAGATCTCCCCATGTTCATGTGGTTCTCTGGTTCACTTCAACCCCAAAAAATATATAGGCTGAGATAAATTGGCTAAATTGAATTTCCCCGTATTGAAAATGAGTCTGTGAATGTGTGTGCATGGTGCTCTGTGATGGACTGGCATCCCGTTTCACAACCCGGGATGGATCCGGTTTCATTATGATCGTGGCCAGTTCAAAGCAGTTACTGAACAAGAAACAATGAAATAAAAACTAAAATGAAAAAAAAAAAATTATAACATAAAACAATAATAATGGAACAAAACAAAACAAAATAATATAAAATAAAATAAAAATTTAGACTCGCATGACCACTATAAATAACTCAATGCTAGTTTTATAGTCTGTGCTTCAGTGAAAGTGCTTGAGCGATGCCTGAAGACATTCCTATGATACAAAAATACATGTGGCACATTATATAGGTTTGCTAACTTTTATGCAGTATCTACAAAACTAAAAAGTGCTAATAAAACATTTTTTTTATTTTAATGTTTCACTTAGAACAACCCTTTAACATCAAATCAGCTGCTTCTATTCCAGGATTGTAAACAGGATAAACTGCAGTATCTCAGAAAAGTGTACTTAATATAAATGATGACAATATCTATAGTACATCATCACTATGTGCTAGTAGTTGGCACTGTGTGTCTACTGTCCTATCATTGCCATTTTGTTGGTGATGCCATGTGACAGAACCGTAAATTGCATAGACAAGATTAGCATACGTTTCTGCAAAGCTATTCAGATAGTTTGAGTGCAATGTGTGGTTATTAGTTCACTTCTACACAATAACACCTTCGGTGTATGTATCAACACATTGTGTACAACATATCATGTGTTGCCTTGTATGTGACAGCAAATAAACATGGTGTTGAGGAAATGAGGAAACAGATGCAGGAAAGTGTTGCAGAGTTCTCAGACATGTGGTTTCTAAGAAATCAACTGCATTTACATGCACAGCAGTAGTTTAATGTCAGTGTGATCTGTCCGTTCATGCAATGCGGGATATGTTGATGTGAGGCGTTGGTTGCGATGACTGGTGATCAACAGCGGCACACGTGTTGGTCGTCAGTTGTTGTACCCTAGTCAATTCAGGGTACGTCGCATGGTCATGGCCAAAATTGGTTGCACTTGCCCACTGTTGTTCTGGTGGCTGAGCTCGTCGTTGCTGCGATACCAGTCACGACACACAATGCTAGCCTCTCGGATCAACCGCACATGGCCGGCTGCTGTGTGACCTTTGGCTGGATGTTTGTTGATGGTTCCTCTACTCTTGGTACACCCGTGATACCGTGGTACAGGAACAGACCATTAGTGCAGCTATCATTGGCAACACACCTCCGGTCTCCAGCTACCTGTCCGCCGTCAAAGTCACTGTTTACCCGTAGCTGGTAAATGTTGCCTTCTGCTGTGTAGTGAACAGGTCAACACCTTATAAGAGAGCCGATGGTAATGTAACCACAAATTGGGGGGCACGTTATCAGTGATCATATGCCACCAGCAAGGTGTTCCTAACCCAGTGATCCTTCAGTGTGTATATATATATATATATATATGTATATAATACACACACACATAAGACATAACATTAAAACCACCTACTTGTATCTTCACTCTGTCCATTTTATTAGCTCCACTGACAATATAGCTGCACTTTGCAGTTCTACAGTTACAGACTGTAGTCCATCTGTTTCTCTGCATACTTTGTTAGTCCCCTTTTACCCTCTTCTTCAACGGTCAGAACCCCCAAAGGACCACCACAGACCAGGTATTATTTGGGTGGTAGATCATTGTCAGCACTGCAGTGACCCTGATGTAGTGGTGGTGTGTTTGTGTGCGTTTGTGTCTTGCTGAAGTTTTTAAACTCTGCTGAAGTGTTCACTCACTGTCCACTCTATTAGATTATTGCTCCACAGTTTGTGTTAGTCATCCTCTAGTCCTTCATCAGTGGTCACAGGACGCTGCCCACAGGACGCTGTCGGCTGGATATTTTTGGTCGGTGGACGATTCTCAGTCCAGCAGTGACACTGAGGGGTTTAAAACTTCGGCTGATCCAATCGTATCACATCATTAGTTCATGCATAAGCTCTCAGAAACATCTGGAAATCCATCTGGATTCTGCTGCTATTCTCAAAGTGGAAGACAACCAAGCTCAAGGCCATGGTAAAGTTTTCGCTTTGCAATGACACACAAATGAGGATTTATTACAGAACTGACACAAAGGGAGCAATATTTAACTACGGGCAATGGCAGTCAGCATTGTGCAGCACCAAAAACAAAAAGATTTGAAGAATGTAAACGCTTTAGGGACCTAAACACTTCCAAACCCACATGCGCAACAGACTAGAACATGCTCTCAAAGTAACAGTGAGATCAAAACAATAGTGCTCAAGGTCCAACGTATTTAAAGTTAAAAACAATATGACGTTTCCGACATAACCCTGCCTTGTTGTCGCTCTGAAGAATAGCTAAGCTACTATGAAAGGAATGATGAAGGATACTCTGAGAATAACACGGGGCATGTTCGAACAGATCTAATAGGTGTGCAGTGTGCAAAAGTTACACGACATGGTTGCTCTAAAGAGGCTAAACAGACTGAGATCTTCAGCTGTAATACTTCACTTCAGGTTAGGGCTTACTTGTGTCACTAGGGTCTCATATTAACACACAACATGTTGTTGTTATTGTTGTGATTATGGTGATAATACAAGCTGAGGCATCTCTAATATTCAGATTTTCAAGTATGTTGACTGAATCCGGAGCTCTAAGGACCGGACTAAGACTGGACTAAGAGACTCAGTGTTTGGATTTAGAGTCACACAGTTGGACACAATCTCATGGACACAAACGCTCAGGTGGTAGATGGGTGTCGTACTGCATCCAAAGGACAGGATGCATTTATTTGGTGTTGCCTTGATTGTTTACAAGCCTGTCAGCTGTACCAGTAAGCTTTTCAACAATATTATTCCACACAAACAAAACTCTGTCTGTGTCTATGGCTCATGTATCGTGTGTTAGTCCAAGCAACACTCCTGATCTAACTGCAACACAGGAGTAATCCGATTAAGATATGACCATAGCCAAAAATGAAACAAACCCCAACACAGCTTTCATGACAACTACATATTTTCGATCGCTCATCATCCGATCCTTCTGCAAAGACTGCGCTTTGACACGACATGGTTATGTAATAAAGCTAACCATTCACCCAGAGTCAGTCAAAGTGTAACGTGGGTCTGAGACAGAAGCGTCTGAAGCTCATAGGTAGGTTAGTTAGTTAACAAGCCAACAGCTAGCCGCGTAGCCGCTGTAGTTCAGTTATGACTGTATCCAAAAGGCCACGGTCTGTTCCCACGCACACCAAAGAAACACAGGATTCATCTTACCTCATATTGTACACTGCGAAATTATCTGTCACGTCGCCATAGCAACACTCAGTGGGGCCCTTGTCTTGTTTTCCCCACACCTGATAATAGCACCCACATCTCAGCATCGGCTTCCGGAATATTTACCTAGACGCCATAGGGTTTCCTGGTTTTTGGGTCACGTGCAAAATGTGACCAATAGGATGGTCGGATTTTTATTTTATTTTATTATTTTTTTTTACGCACTAACAAGCTAATAAAAATCGTCAAAACAGGCACGTGCGGCGAACTTAACCGTGCTCGTGCTTGTAAATAAAATAAAAAAAATGTCAAAAAGATGACACTGGATCATCTTAAAGAATTTCCATGACAGCATATTTAAGTATCCGCTGTTAATATGCTCAGAAAAACATACAGGTCACACAGGGGCCCCTAAGTGTCCTTAGTTACAAATATACATTATGTGCTTATAATACAAATAATTTCATTAATAAGGCGACACGGTGGTGTAGTGGTCAGCACTGTCGCCTCACAGCAAGACGATCCGGGTTCGATTCCCGGTCCGGGCCGTTCTGT
>JAOVVH010000048.1:11921623-11932936 GCA_028566435.1 Scorpiodoras heckelii | reverse complement strand
ACAATGAGTGTAGAGAAAAGGAGGTGGTCATAAGGTTATGCCTGATCGGTGTGTGTGTGTGTGTGTGTGTGTGTGTATGTATATGCACTATACTGTGTACATATACATACACATATACACAGTACAGTGCAGGCTACTTAAGTTCTTTCAAACCAAACTTGGCAAACCATGTCTTCCTGGAGTCCACATTGTGAACAGGTTTTAGCTCCTTAATTCCAGTGAAGCAAAATATAAATTTTCTAGCATACCAAGACATTCAACTGTATGCTTTCAGATTTGTAGAAAAAGCTTGAGGAAGGACCACATATTGATGTAACGATCAGTTGTCTGTGTGCTCTATGGATGTAAAAAACAAGTAATAATTGGACTGTCCTGTAATTGGCTCACAAGCCATATCTGTGGCAGGCTGTACATCATCACTGATGTTCCCGCATGTGCTTATATGATTATGGTTCTTTTTAAATAGTGACGCAGTAAATGTTCATCATTTCAGACAGTGCCAGAATATGTGAGCCACTGATGAGCGTATCATATTATAACTCATAACTCATGACTCAGGAATTTTTTTCCACGATGTGTAATTTTTTGTCTGCGACTGTGGTGAAAATCGTACAGTGTAAAGCAGCCTTTAGCTCAGACTCCTGGCACAGGTAGGATGCACAGTTTGAACCTGCTCGGTATAGGCATTTGCCTCCCCTTTCTTTGTTTCAGCTTGGACAGAAATCTTTAAAAAAAAAAAAAAATGTAGAAATAGCCATGCAGAAAAATGGAAGCACTTTGTCTATGATAAATTATATGGAAATTTAACTAATTAATACCACTACATACAGCACATACAGTAGAAAGCATCATAAAACAGCAGAATGAGTCTGTTAAATAGTATATTATTATTTGAACGCTAAAACACCTCCTCCTTTAAACACCACCGCCTGTCTGAGCTTGCCAAGCTATGTGTTGAGAAAGAAATTGATTCCAGCTTTCACATGACTGCTGCTGTGTTTAACTGTGTGATGTCGCTTTGTCCATTGTTACACATTAAATGTGTCACGCAGTACCAGACACCTCTTAGACAGATCTATGTGAGATTATCCACCACGTGAACCTAGGTAATTGGAAAACTGTGCAAATGTCATTTTGACCCATCTGTTCCGTGTGGCACACATATTGTGATATTTAAAAAGATCTCAGTTCAGCATTATTACAGCTCCAAAATGCACCAGTATTAGAACTACAGTGTACTCCATCCCACAAGTCTACTGTATTTTGTGAATTTGGATACCGGTATGTTATATTTGTGTATCTCACACCATACAAGATGTGTGGCTTGTGGGCAACAGGTCACACTGTGCACGGCGTGGTTCTTTGTTCAGAACGATTTCTCTTCGACTTTGCAGGTTCACAGAGGAGGAGATATAGGCATTCAAGTTGTCATGGTAACAATAGTGCACAGCACTGCTAGCAACACTTTTAGGCAGCGCCTAGCAACCGTCTCCATGCATCTAATGGCCAGGTTACTAGACAGCACGGCAGAGAAATCTTTGGATTACAATGGATGCTGCCTCCATATCGCTTCTCACAAGAACCCCATGTCAACAGCCCTTTCAGGGAAATGAGAGTGTGGGTTTATGTGTGTGTGTGTGTATGTTTTGTATCTCTCTTTCTCTCCTTCTATGTCCGACATACTGTACATCTATACATCTCTATACATGCCCCTAAAGACAATCCCTCCCTTAATCAGGATGCATTGCACTAATTATCTGTTGTCATGTTTCCTCTTGATTGAACCATTATGTCTGCTTGAATGATTTCCCTCCACTCCATGCATCCTGTAAGCATGCAGCGGTGTGGAAGAGTGGAGATACATGCCATCCACTTTCACAGGCACTGAAGGGGGATATTATTTCTGCAGCAGCCTTCCTAATGCCAGCAGTCTATTTACAATGCATGTACAATGGCACTAATGCATTAGTGCACTGAAGCTAAAACTAAGTGCTGGCATCCCAGTGCAAATCTGATAGACCAGGCTGTCTGTAGGCTGGGATTGGATAGATAGTAACTGTGCATGTGATGGTTCTGGAAGATACCGTGAGATTTATGACCAGCACTCAGCTGGTGACATGTTGATCCTCCGTTTGTTCTGCCTTTCTCTATTTGGCAGGCTCATTGGCAGTGCTGGAAAACACTGAAATCAGGCTGAAAGCTCTGAACTTCTTTTGTTTCCCCACAATGCTCTCAAGCGATGAACCACATTCGAGTAATTATCATAAACCACACAGAGTGCCTCATTCCTAATATTTGAAGACATAAAGATACTCTTAAGCTGGAGACATGGCAGATTTATACATTTACAGTTTTATGTTGCACACTACAAAGTATAAGAGCTTGTCTTGTAACCTTAGAAAATTATAAGCCTTTCACCATAGACGACATGATTGTAGGCACCAAAGCCTGTGTAATGTGGCTTTTATAAATAATTGCTTGAAGATTCAGCCTAAGTAATGCTCATTAGAGCTATTTGTTAGTTCTCCTCAGACGCTCTTTATCTTTGTCTGTCTGGTCCTCTCTTTGTCAGGCAGCAGGTGGTTCCTCAGGTCAAGCTAGAGGCTAAGCTCATGCATCAGTTCATGCTGCAATGTGTCTCTGAGGAAGACTCAGGCGCACAAAAAAAGCTGCGCCTGTTTAGGCTCTCGCCAAAAACTGACACTAATAGAGCACAGCAAGGTCATTCTGCTGACTATCAGGACAATAAAAAACTCTTACGAGATGACGCATACAGTGATAGGATCTGACCCCCCCTCAACAAACACACACACATAGTTAAGGGCTAAATTTAAGATAGTGTTAGAAAGATATTGTTAGAATCCTGTGCTATACTGGTTACGGGTTTTCTCTGAGTTTTATATATTGAGATTCTCCATTAATGGAGGCCAGCAGTGTCTGTTTTAAATTTGTGTGGCTTAGCATAGATCATCTGTGCATTGCCTACATCAGTAGGAATAGAGGAAGCCTATCATCCACCACATTCCTTTCCTGGACACAGTGTCATGTACAGAACACCAGTGATTGTTGAAATGGGCTTCCAGGAGTAGAGTTCAGCTCCACACTACTGAAACATTGTAATAAGCTCTTGCAGCATTATCCTGATGCCCAGCACTAATACTGTTCTACTTTAAAGTATAGTAATACTATATACACTGTTATGGGGATAAGGCATTATACTGTATATGCTTTTCTATGTTTAATATACAGTCATGGGGAAAAGAAAATACCCTCCTATAATTCTGTTTTTTTAATTTATCAGGGTGTAAATAACAGTTGTGTGGTCCTCACCAACTACTTTAAAAAAAACAAACAAACCATGATATATAAATAAAATAAAGTATGTAGTCATTTTTAGAGCGGCACGGTGGCGCAGTGGGTAGCACTGTCGCTTCACAGCAAGAAGGTCCTGGGTTCAATCCCTGGGTTGAGTGGTCTGGGTACTTTCTGTGTGGAGTCTGCATGTCTTCCTTGTGTCTGCGTGCGTTTACTCTGGGCACTCCAGTTTCCTCCCACAGTCCAAAGACATGCATATTAGGTTAATTGGTGTCTCGAAAGTGCCCTTACTGTGTGAGTGAGTGTATGAGTGTGTGTGTGTGTGTGCCCTACGATGGATTGGCGCCCTGTCTAGGGTTGATCCTGCCTTGAGCCCTATGCCGCCGGCTAGACACCGGCTCTCCCGTGACCCTGGGGACAGGAATAAGTGGTTAAGATAATGAGTGAATGAATGAAATTACAACATTCAGGAATAAGGTGAGAAAAAAGAAGTACAGCCTATAATTCCATAAAATTCCATAAAAACCACCTTCAGCAACAGTAATGTGAAGTAAACAGTCTCTCACATCATATTTGGGAAATTTTGGCCCACTATTCTTTACAACATTGCTCCAGTTCATTGATGTTTGAGGGAATTCTTTTATGCACAGATCTTTTAAGCTCCGCCACAACATGCCAGTTGGGCTCAGGTCTGGACTTGGTCATTCCAAAACCTTGATTTTTTTTGTTCTTCAGCAATTCAGATGTTGGTTTGCTGGTGTGCTTGGGATCATTGTCCAGGTGCATGAGTCAATTTCAGCTCAGCCCATGTTGGACAGATGACCTCACATTTGTTTCAACAATATTCTGGTATAAAATGGAATTCATTGTTGTCTCAAAGACTGCAAGTTTCCCAGGTCCTGTGAATGCAAATCAAGCTGAAATCATCACCCTTCCACCACCATGCTTGACAGTTGGAATGAAGTGTTTGTGGTGATACTCTGTGTTTGGTTTTTGCCACACATCTCTACCTAAGCCTCTATAGTTCACACGATATTGTTCCAGAACATTTGTGGTTTGTTAAGATGCAATTTTGCAAACCTAATTCTTTCTCTATTATCTTTATGGAGAGAAGAGACTTTAACCACCCTTCTATGAAAGCCATACTTGTTCAATCTTTTTATAATTTCACTGTCATGAACATAAATATTTAATGTGCTCACAGAGGCATGTGGGTCACATGATGCAGCTCTTGGGTTTTTCTTTATATTTCTGAGCATTGAACAGTCTGACCTTGAAAGGAATTTGCTGGGACGCCCATTTCTGGGAAGATTGGCAACTGTCTTGTATGCTCTCCATTTGTAAACAAACCTTTGCACTGTAGAATGCTGAATTTCAAATTGTTGAGAGATGGCCTTATAACCTTCCCCACATTGATGTGCAGGAGCAATTGCTTCCTTGAGGTCATGGCTGATGTCCTATCTTCTTGGTATGATGTAGACACACACCTGAGTTCCCCAGAATACCAAACTGCCAAAAGTCCTGCGTTCATAGAGGTAGTCACACTTCTTGATGATTAACTAATATTGTGCATTCTGTTGTGTGTTTATTTATTTATATATTTTTGGTCACTTGAGGTTATTTGGTTGTTTGTAAAATTGGTGGGGACCACTCACACACAGGAAATTTGCAAGCACATCATTTACTCAAATTGAGAGAATTTTACTCTAGGCTAGATAACATTTGGTCCCTCAGATCTCTCATTTCTTCAATCTGAGCTGATTTCAATAAACACTAATTAGAGTAGCATATCACAGAAAAGATTAAAAATTGAGGATAATTGAGATATATAACAATCTAAATGCATGTATAATGCATTTAGAATACAAGATTCAGATACAGACTTGTGTAAGGAGACAAGTGGAAGCAAACCATGAGAGCAAAATAAATAAACACCCCAAAGCATAACAGAGCCACCATTTTCCTTTAATTTGTCACCCATCTGTATTTCCATTGTCTCTTGCAGCACTGCTTGAACTGCCATATACAGAGTGTATTTTTTCTGCAAGGACTGATCTGAGGAATGAAATTTTAGTTAAAGTGATTTGTCAGGAAGAATATGTGTGTGTGTGGAGGTTGGGGGGCTGGGGATAAGCTATATGGGGTGAATTATAACTGAAAACGTAATATAACTGACATGATTCAGAAGATACAAAAGAGATTTGAGGCAGCAATAAAGACATCTGCCAATATTTATATTCAGACAGAGAGGTGCAAACTATTCAACTAATATAATTGTAATATATCTTAAAATACACTGTACAGCAGTACCGCTTTTGTGATTTGAAAAAAAAAGGTCTGTAAAATGTGACATATTAATTGTCTTATTAAATTTTTTTTTGTACTTTTTCATCTTGCCCTAAGTGTGTGAAATATTGCCTTTAATTGTATACAGAATATTGGTTTAGCAAATAACATTTTTATATTTAGTAGTGAGCCATTTGTTTAAGATAACATTCAAATGGTTGAATATGGTATATGCTGGACCAAGAGAACTCTGGACCATTAGACACATTAACAAGAACCAGATTCTTTGTTGTAATGGTACAACAAAGAAGTTGTCTGTTTTATATTTATTTTCTTTGGAAAATATACCAAGATATTTATTATGTAAAAACATCTGAGCAGCATTTGACAAAACATCAAAAAACAGTTTCACAGATTTCCACTGAGTCACAAATACAGCCCCTGGTACCCACCATGTCAAACATGTCCTCACATAGCAACACTTTTTTCTTTTTTTTACAATAAAATGGCAGATGATGTTCCTCATTCCCCAGAGGCTCCTCTAGTATCAGGATCTCCCAGAGAATAGATATCTGGAGCAAAACCAAACACTTGACAACACAGCACTGCTGAGGCTTCTTCCTGTATATAATTTACTTCTTGGGGAAGACAGTTTGAGTTTTTGCAGCAATTCAAAGGTTAATAATAGTGGAACCTAAAATGTATAAATAGATCCTTTTTTTCCTCACAAACATTATACTTATACAACATTGTGCCCTCTGCCCATGTCTGTGCTGCCCAAATAATGCTGTCCAGACAAAACATTGCAGAAGACACGCAAATACTTTTTTTGATAAGTGACTCATTTTGGATAGTATGTGTAAACTCTCACAATTGAATACATCCATATAATATAGACACACACATGCCCATAAATGCACACGCTATATTTCAATTGACATACGTACATTCATACCTACATACGTCATAGGTACCTCAAATGTACATTCACACAAAAGCACACAAAATGAAATGGTGTGCTGCTTATCTTGCCAATCTCTTCTGGCCACCATGGTTATAGGTCTTTCACTCTTTTTTCTTTTTGCCTCTATCCTACAGTTTACTTATCAGCAGATCAGGGTTATGCTTTTGGAACCATCTGGCACTCAGATCATCTTCATGTTGACACGTCTGGGGCCACTGGTCTCAGTAAGCTCACTGCTGGCCCCTTTCCTCTTGCGTGGAACGTACTGGATATCAACGCTTCCTCTGTGCTTGCCTTTGCCTCGGCTCCAAGCGAACAGAAGCAGGAAACAGAAAAGGACCACACCCAGGAAGCTGAGGCAGCCCATGGCTGTTGACACAAGAATGGTAGTAAAGTCCAAAACCATCCTGATTGTGTAATGCTCTGTGCCATTGATCAAGGAGCTATTGTAATCAGGATCAAAGCTGAAGCTGTGGTTGGCATAGAGAACCCCATCCCTAAGACCCAGGCTTTTGACAGCTAGTGTTATGGACAGGGTCGAATTACCTGCAGGATTGGATGCCACACAAAAATAAATACCGCTGTCCTGAGGCTCCACTACCCGGAATTCCAGGGAACCGTTGCCATGGACAACCATGCGGCCGGTGCTCTTAGCGGTGATGTGCCTCCTGTGTGGTGTCAGCCAGGAGACAGAGGGGGGCGGAGCACCATCTGCTGTGCAGTACAACCATGCCTTTTGTCCTTCTTCTGCTTGAGCTGGTTGTGTTGACATGGCAACAACCCTGGGTTTGGTGCATACGACATAGCGGGAGAGTAGCGGCTCTACTACCTCACTGAAAGATTTCCCAGCCAGAGCAGCAGGGGTTGTGCACTGAGGTTGGACCCCGCCAAACTGTAGGGGCAGTGACCTTTGAAGTAGCCAGCGCAGACGGCAGTCACACACTAATGGGTTCTGGCCAATCTGGAGGTTCTGCAGGGCCACAGATGCTGGTAGCGTGGCTCTTTCCAATGTAGTCAGGTGATTGTAGGAGAGGTCAAGCTGGCGAAGTGACAGTGCCCCTTGGAAGGCCTGGGCCTCTACACGCACCAACTGAGCCTTGCGTACATGCAGCACTTCCAGCCGGTCCAAGCCACGCAACCAGCCAGCTGGCAGCACCCTCACGCTGCTGTATGACAGGTTCACATGGGTCAAGTAGGACAGGTGGCTCAGCACTGGCACTGCTGAAACGTTAGTATGGGTGATGAAGAGCGTGGTAAGATTCAGACCCTGCAGGGCAAGAGAGGGCACAGCTTCTAGTGCTGGCCAATGATCCACTTCAAGATGACGCAGACGACCCAGGCCCTTGAAGGTGTGTGGTAGCAGTTCTGCAATGTCAAGCTGTCTAAGGCGAAGGCTGGTTAGGCCATGTAGGTGCGCCAGGGCGTGGCTGGGCACAGCACTCAGGTTACAGCGCTGCAGCGTCAGTGAGCGCAATGCAGGCAAGCCACTGAAGGCACGGGGTGCAACAAAAACCAGCTCGTTGTCAGCAAGCTCAAGCACACGCAGACGCCGCTGGTCCTCAAAGCCATAATCAAGAAGGATAACGAGACGGTTCTGGCTGATGTCCAGCAGAGTGAGCTCACCCAGGCCAGCAAGTGCACCACGTGGCAACAGGGTCAATTGATTGTTGCGCAGACGCAGTGTTCGTAAGCGCGGCTGTGCACGGAAACTTCCAGGCTCCACAGATGACAACAGGTTGGTGCTCAGGTCTAGCTCCTCTAGGAGCAGAAGGCCAGAGAAGTTCTGTGGTGTGATAATGCGTAGACGATTTTTGCTGAGATCCAGCGCTCGTGTCTCGATGGGGATGCCCTCGGGCACCTGTGCCAGCCGCTTGCGGTGGCATGAGACTGAGCGTGTGGGCACAGAACACTCACAACGGGCAGGGCAAGCCTGGGTGGTGTATGGGAACAGGAGGAGCGGTAGGAGGGAGAAGCCCACAGCACAGGAGAGAAAAGAGAGCAGCATGACCACCTGCAGGATGAGGGAAGGTGCAGAGATTTCAGATTTCATTCAAACACAGACACACATAGGTGCACATACAAATACATACAAAGACATAATCACTGAAATGGTATTACTGTCAAGTGCCTATAAAACCTTTAATGTTTTCACTCTACATCCTAGCTTCCTCCTCTTTCCGAGACATCTCTCTCTCTCTCTCTCTCTCTCTCTCTCTCTCTCTCTCTCTCTCTCTCTCGACGGATAGTGTGATGTATTGGTTGTAGCATGCACATCTACATTTCAAGCAGATACATTTCTCAAAACATGATTTCTATGGAAACCCTACGGAAAATCTCCTTGGCACAGGTCCTGCTTTCCAGAGCAGAAAGGGCAGGATTCTACAGGTGCAATCTACAGGTTTTGAAGATTTGTATCACATAACGACTCTATCTGTCATTTTCATCTCAGACTGCACATATTTAAACCTCACTGGCAGTGAACAGTAAGTGTACTTATGGTGATCCGTTTCTCATTGGACAGAAATGAAAGACATGTTTTATACAGGGCTTTTAGATGTGGTTGAAGTAGACGCTACAGGGTCATTCATTAATGTCATTAAAAGTGTGACTTTTCCCTTATCAAAAGCCTCACAGCAGGCTTAGCAGCTCCCTGAGAGGCGCAATCTCATTTCACATCCTTACATGCTTACAGGATCTTCACATATCCTCAGCAGGTCAGCAGGGTGCTGCTCACAACATGCTTCATGCACTATTCTATTCCTATTTGCAGGGTAATTGTAGGATCAGAGCTCTTTATTATCTGCCCTTCTTTAGACATTCATGTATTTCATTAATTATGAGGTGGGCGAATTATTCCTATGTTACACTACATGACTAGTTATCTAAGTAAAATAGAGTCTTCATAGTGACTGATATTTGGGGGAAAATATTTGGATCTTTTGGCACAGGTAATGGGATTTTAAAGCCTTAATATGTGTCTAGAGTGCCAAGTGCTACATTTGCTTTGGTGACATGCTTAGTCTCTTTATTGCTTCTGACTGGCCATAAACATAAACGGCCATAGACATCAATAATCATAACAGGGGCACTTATCTGTGAGTGCAGTTCTGACCCATTATATAAGCCCTGAAAAATACTCTAGAGGACACAAACCATGCTGAAAATATTATAGATTCTGCTATGACTTTTGCAGTATTAGGATAATTTATCATTCATCCAATCCCTTTGAATATTGTAGGCTTTTCATTAATTCCGCAACAGATGAAAAATGGTTTAATATACATTTCTTACATCTAAATGGACATATGTCACACTTAACATATGAAACAGGGCAAAAGCATACTTGAGAATTCATTAAATCACTAAAAAGGATTAGAGAACAGAAAATAAAGATTGTTAATCTAAACAGTAGAGACTGCGCTTTGGTGCAAGTGACAAACTATTGGCCAGCTCCTTAGGGTTGCTTTGCTCGATACCTCAGAGCGATTAGCAGGCTCTGTAGTAGGCTTTCCTTTCAAATCAATATCAGCAGATGCTGTGGTGCTTGTCATCGTATCAGCTTCTGAGACACAGCGAGATAGTGAACAGGTTTCTGTGTTAGAAAGCCATTGCCAGAACCCGACAGAGTTCAGTGTTATCTGAATAGCTATCTGTCCATGTAACTGTGCTTTTTATTTCATTTGTTTTTTTAAAATCCCAAATAAAAAAATATTTTGTATAATAATAATAATAATAATAATAATAATAATAATAATACTTTTTTGCTAATTTCTAATTATTTTATTTATTTTCTTTTTTCTTTTTTCTTTTCCATAAACATTTGAAGGTTGAAGCATTAAAGTGGCATGTTCATAGATAGAGCTGATCAATGCACAGCCAATTTCACATAATTTTTGAATGAAGATGGAGAGTGGGTCTGCAAGGGAGGTTGAAGCTAAAGGCTGTAGTTCATTAAAGAGACAGGGGGTGGGGGTCTTGCTCACTGAAGGAGTTTATTAAGTTTTAATGAGTTAATAATTCAATTCATTCCCATGAAAGTGTGAGGCCAACGTGACAGTAGCCTTGACTGGGGAGTATATGCATGGTGATGTAATTCATCCTAATTTTAACTGAATTAAAGAGAATTTTTAGATATTGACTTGATCTATTAATCGTCCTACACAGCACGAGATCCTATTTCTTATATCAGAGATAGCTAGTCGGGCAGGTGGAGACAACTAGTTTTCTCTCTCTCAAGCACTCTCTTCTCTTTGTCTCTCTCACACAGAAAGAGAGAGAGAGAGAGAGAGAGAGAGAGAGAGAGAGAGAGAGAGAGAGAGAGAGATCCATCTTCATGTGTGCATTCATACTTTTAAGATCACACTACACGAAAACATCAAACATTAGCAAAGCCATCAATCAAAAGGTTTCTCTCTGTACTGCTGCTGTTTGTACTGTTTGTGGTGTGTATGTGTGTGTGGATATAACACCTCTTTATTATCATCTGTGATATTCATAAGAAGAATGGTGGGATCATTTGCGTTCTCATAGTGTTAAAAAAAAAAGGAGACATCTCTATCTCTGTGTTCATCACCACTCTCTGTCACAGAGTCTTGCTACCTAAGAACTTGATTTTGGAGCCTGTGGTTTCTCTTAGTTTGTCTAATTTTAGTTTATCTAATTTTAGCCTCATCCATTTTTCATTGAGTGAAACCGGTCTCTGTGAGTCAAACACCCATCTCCCACAGGGTGTTCATGTGTCTCTGCAT
>JAOVVH010000048.1:11901360-11912162 GCA_028566435.1 Scorpiodoras heckelii | reverse complement strand
AGAGAAACAGATGGACTACAGTCTGTAATTGTAGAACTACAAAGTGCAGCTGTATGGTAAGTGGAACTGAGAAAATGTACAATGAGTGTAGAGAAATAAGGTTATGCTTGATCGGTCTACATTCGCAGGCCACTTTAACTGGAACACTTGTAATCCTGCTTATTCATGAAATTATCCAATCAACTCATTGTTTGGCAACATCACAGTGCCCAAAATCATGTGGATATAGGTCAAGAGCCTTAGTTAACATTCACATCAAACATCAGAATAGGGAATAAATGTGACTATAGCATTGTTGTTAGTGCCTGATGTGCTGATCTCCTGGGATTTTCACCACAACAGTCTATAGTATTTACAAACTTCATTTCCAGAATAGTTGGGACAGTTTACTTGCAATAACAAGTAAAAACTCTAATTTGTTAAATGTCTTAAACTTTTATTTAACCGATTAAAAAACTTCAGTGTCTGCATTTTGTAAATATAAAAAAAAGAATGTGATGACTCCAACACACAAAAAATGTTGTGACAGAGGCAAAATAACACTGAAAAAGTTATGCAAGTAACACTGGAAGCTTCCACAATTAGCAGTTTAACTGGTAACAGATGAGGTCATCAAGATTGAATATAAAAGGAGCATCCACCAATGGCTTAGTCTTTGCAAGCAAGGATGGGTCGTGGTTCACCATTTTGTGCCAAACTTCATGAGAGAATTGTCAGTCAGTTCAAATACAATGTTTCTCAGTGCAAGATTGCAAATAATTTAGGTCTTTCACCATCTACAGTTCATAATATCATGAAAAGATTCAGGGAGTCAGGGGAAATCTTAGGGTGTAAAGGCAAAGGGTGGAATCCGCTGCTGAATGTGTGTGACCATCGAGCACTCAGGCGGTATTGTTTCAATAACTGCATTAAGAAATTCAACCTGAAACTGTATTATGCAAAGAGGAAGCCATACAATAATTTTGAGCAGAAATCCTGGCGAGTTCTCTGGGCCCAAAGTCATCTGAGATGGACTAAACGAAGTGGAAATGTGTTCTGTGGTCAGACAAGTCCAGGTTTCAACGTGTTTTTGGGAAAAATGGATGTCAGATTCAACATGCCAAAGATAAAAAAGAACATCCAGACTGTTACCAATGAAAAGTGCAAAAACCAGCATCTGTGATGGCATGTGGGTGCATCAGTGCCCATGGCATGGGCGATCTGCATATATGTGAAGGTACCATTGATGCGGAGGCTTATATTGGTATTTTGGAGAAACATATACTGCTGTCAAGATGACGTTTTTTCTGAGGAACTCTCATGTCTACTTCAGCAGGACAATGCCAGGTCTCATTCTGCACGAGTTACAACAGTGTGGCTTGACAGGCCTGCCTGCAGTCCAGATCTGTCTATTGAAAATATATGGCACATCATGAAGAGGAGAATCAGACAATAATGACCACAGACTGTTAAGCAGCTCAAGTCTTGTACACAACAAGAATGGGCAAAAATTCCACTTGAAAACTACAACAATTAGTATCTTCAATTCCCAAATGATTATAAAGTATAATTAAAAAAGGTGATGTGACCTAGTGGTAAACACGACTCTATCCCAACTTTTTTTGATTGTGTTGCAGGCATCAATTTCTAAAATTGTTTATATTTAACAAATAAAATTAAGCTTGTAATTGAAAACACTGAATTTTTTTGTCCTTTTGTCTGTTAAATAAAGCTTAAACAAATAAACGAATTACACATTTCAGTTTTTATTGCATTCTTAGAAGGTTTTCTGTAAATGGGGATTGTACGAAAATGCTGAAAAAACAGAAATGAAAACCAAAAAACAAGCAGTGAGCATCAGTTTTGCGAGGAGAAACAACTATATGTGATAACTAAAATAAGCACTGTTTACAACCGTGGCAAGCAGAAATGCATTCAAGCAGAATGCTCATCAAATCTTGAAGTGTACAGGCTATATCTTCAAAAGGCTACATCAGATACCTCTCCTGTTAGTCAAGAATAGGAAACTCAGGCTACAGTGGGCACAGGCTTATCAACATCAAGTGATAAAAGCAACATAAAATTTCTCTTTTCAATAATGTTTGCACCCAAATGGGACAACATAAAGGCTAATGCATGTTCAGGCAAGGATCTGATCTTTAATGGATTCATCTTCACAGATCTACTATGAAGTCTAGAGCTACACTATTTCAAAGTATTACTAATGTAGGACCTAAAGGCCAAAAGCTATCACAATAAATAGGATAAGTAGAAAATGGCAATCTACGGCATGCTATGTCAGCTTATACGAACACATATGTTGCATACTGACTGCAGTAAACACCACAAACTATGGAAGCATGTAAAACAGATGGATGAGTTGCAGTCAGCATCCTTATGACTGCTCAGCTTCCCCAGGAACAGGCTCAGAGATTAGAAAGGGGGAGACAGAGAGATTAGATTAGATGTAGAAGCAGAGGCACAGACTGAGCTTTTTAAGTTAAATCTCAACAGGGCCTCAAGAGGAACTAGCCCATTGTTGAATTTATACTGGTGAAATGACACCTATGCTCTTAGGATCTGCAGCATCCTTTTCATTTGTGTCCTGCTGGACTACATAAACACTATAGGTATTAATGAAACCCTGGGAGCTTCGTAGTGTAAAGTCCAGAAAGATTTACTGACAAACAACTAAGCAATAAAAAATTACTCAGATTATTTAAATTTTTCAGTATTTAAGGACGCAAATAAAACCCTTCTATGAACAAACAGGGAACAATTGCTAACTTGAAAGACAACCAAATTCATTATCCAGATGGTCTATTGTCTCTTTGAAGGCTTGAATAGTTGCTCGGTTGGGCAGGCTTTGTTTAAAAGTGCTACCAAAAGAATTAGTCTTGCTTTATGTGACTGGAAGAACAAGGCCAGAGGGCCATGTTTGGCTATAGCATTTTAGGAAAAGTCTGAGAGCAATCGATAGGGCATTAGTGATATTGTCGCTACAAGTTTAAGGACCCATTCACTTCTCTCACTCCATATGTGGAACCTCACTTGCCAGTCAGTTGCCATGGGAAACCATTCGGCCATGTCAAGAAAAAGCCTCGAGGGATTCCCGCCAGTGAAGGGTGCATGCGCGCACACACAGCCGCTGTAGGACAGACTGGAAAGGTGCAAACATTAGAGCTGTTTCAACTCTTCAATAATTTCATTAAGGCTAGAAATGCTCTAGTGTGAAAGACAGCACCCTGCATGCACACCGTAGCTTTAGTGTTAATGTGCTGGTTGAGGGATTGAAAATTAAAGGCCTGAACGAAGCCACTGAGACTTCAGTCTCATCCTCTGGCCTTTCTGTGCCAACAGGCCTAATTAGCCTAAAATGGGTTAGTGTGAGTGTGTGTCTATGTGTGTGTGTGTGTGTGTGTGTGTATGTGTGTTAGAGAGAGAGAGAGAGAGAGAGAGAGAGAGAGAGAGAGAGAGAGAGAGAAAGAGACTGACTTAAAACCTCATTTAAACTACTTTGGAAACACTGATCCCTGAATTACATCCAAATTTCCAAATTATTTAAATGCAGGCTTCACCTCCCTGCAGCAAGCTGAGACTGTTTGCTGCTGCTTTAAATCATTATAGGTAGCTTGGTAGGAAGCAAAGTGGAAAGGTATTAACTTTGTTAAGGAGATAATTACATACAATTACAATTAGTGCCACCTGCAACATGTTAAACTGTGAAAACCCTGCAGTCCATGAATTAATATGAATAAAAGACAAACAAAAAGACATACTGATGCCTAAATTAAGAGCTCCATATGTCAGTATGTCTCAAAGTGGGTTTCGGGACCACTAGGGTACATGAAGCATAGCTGGTGAGTCCATGATTTTTGTGGGAAACCACAACCTGTCATCATCAAAGTTATTATATCAATTGTTGAGTACTTACAGTTATTACCCTGTTTGAGTTGAATTGGTTTATTCAAATCTCAATAACTGAAAAACCATGTAGAGCTATAAATAAGGTCAAAACAGACAATGGAATATACCTGAATAAAAGCTTTCTGGTCCCAATAAACAGCCAAAATAATTTTGCACACATTTAAATAATAAACTTGTATTTGGAATTGGTGAATTATATATTTCAGAGAGTGTGTGGAATTTATTTTAGTTATGTGCAGTGAAACATGGATATCACCATGCACATCATACATAGCAACACCACCTATACACATCATTGGTTGCATCCGCCAGTGTGTATATGAAGCAATAGACATCTATGGAAGTGTCTAGAGCTGTTTCCACTGTGAGAATGGCAAGTTATCACAATTTTGCGATTTATTAGTTGGAACTTGTGAGATGGGTCATAGCATTTCGGACGTGCAAGTTCTCTCATGCTGTTCTGCTGGTCATTGACTCGTGGTAAGATTATAACAAATTGTGTCTCCATCTAGTGGAGATTTGTGCCCACCCCATACCATACCTCTAAAGACAAAAACCCCATAGCATTAACCATTATGCCTAAACAAGGATTTTATATATTCAAAAAAGTTGTTTTCCTTTCATACTGTGAAAGGAAAACTGCATAGCTGTATCAGTAGGCCAAGTGTCCATCTCACTTCCACCAGTCATCTCTCTCGATTCCGGTAGAGGCTGTAATTGTTAAAACTCCTGTAATAATATTTCTTGTCAGTCACTTGAGCATAATGTATGTGACTGTGTGTGTGTAACAAAAGAGAGATGAGAAATTGTCTGACTGAATATGCCAAAATAATATAAAAATCACCAAGAGTGTACATCTGGTCTACAAATGAGTAACTAATAAGCGGAACAAACTCCACTTCCCAAAACACAGCACAGGCTGCAAACATGGCTGCCAATTCCACATTATTACAAAGACTGTTGTGGTCACATTCACCTGAGTACTGATTACGCACACCTGGACTTAATTACAATCACCTTCACCCACAGTACATAAGGACCTACAACATGCACACACATTGCAAATGCTCAGTGTCTACACCAAGCCTTAGTGTGTTGTGCAGATTTCCTGTCTTTCTGATTCATGCCTAGCCCAGTTTATATGGTTTGCCAATCACCTGAGCCTATTTGACCCTGTTTCTGCTTGCTGATTTAGATTTAGGGTAATGAGAGCCAGTGTGTAACCATGCAATTCCCAGTTATATTTGGCTCTTCATGGATACAAGAACACAGACCCCAAATATCATGGTTACATTCGACCCTCCAAGTCCCCTGCTTTAGGAGATGACTTCTTCATGGAAAAAAAGGGGTTTATCGACTACAGAGGACTAAACCAAGTGATGATGCGCCATTATTCCACTATATGCACCACTAGTACCTGTAGTCCTAGAACAATTAAGAGAGGCCAAAATACTTACCAAGCTTGACCTGCACAGTGCCTACAACCTGGTCCGCATCAGGGAGGGGGATGAGTGGAAAACAGCTTTTCGCTCCAGCTTTGGCCACTATGAGTATGGCGTCATGCTGTATGACCTATCTTCAGTGCCAGCAGTATTCCAGTGTGTCATTAATGATGTCCTGAGGGACATGCTGGGACGATTTGACATTGCCTACATGGATGACATATTAATCTACTGCCCAGACAAGACAAGCCACATTAGTTGTGCTTTCACGACTACTGGAGAATCACCTATATCTGAAAGGAGAGAAGTGCGAGTTTCATCCGCACCATGTAACATTCTTAGGACACATCAAGGACAAGGTGTCTGCAGTAAAGAACTATTTGAAAGAAAGAAATTTCTGGGGTTTGTAAACTTTTATAAGATGTTACAGCATTGTTGGAAAAATGTTATGTTGCTGCAAATGTCAAAAAGTGGGCATTGGCTGAGCAGGCTTTCAACAAGCTCAAGGAAGCATTCACCTCAGCCCCCATCCTGAAACATCCAAACCCTTCCCAGCCCTTCATCATGCAGTAGATGCCTCTGAAAAAGGGGTCAGAGCTGTACTCTCACAAAGATCCGGGGAGAGGCCCAAACTCCATCCAGCGGCCTTCTTTTCTAGAAGGTTAATGATGGCAGAACACAATTATGACATTGGCAACAGGGAACTTCTCGTTGTCAAAGTGGCCCTGGAAGAATGGCACTACTGGATAGATGGAGTCCAGCACCTGTTTACCATCCTCATTGGTCACAAAAAAAGATAATGCATTCCTGCCAGGCACACCGGGCCCTGGACAGAACATACACTGTTTCATCTATTTGTGCTCAATCTCTGCCCAAGTCAAGGTCAGCTGATCCCTACCAGCTGGCAAACTGCTTCCACTGCCTGTGTCACAAAGACCCTTGTCCGCATGGAAGTCAACTTCATCACCAACCTTCCTCCATCGCAACTCAAGACGGTGATCATGGTCATAATAAATGCTTCTCCAAGTCTCTGAGACTAATACTCCTTGCAGAACTACGTACAACATTTCAAACAGCACAGCACATTTTCAACCAAGTGTTCCAGGACTTCCCAAGCACACTGTCAGTGCTCAAGTTCTGCAATTCACATGTAATGGAGATCACAGCCAGTTTAACCTCTAGTTAACATCCCCAAATCAATGGTCACATTGAGCAGGCCAAACAAGAAATTGGGCGCTTCCTGGATATCGTTTGTGCTAACAACCAGGAGGACTGGGCCCAATTCCTACCATTGGCAGTATACACCCAGAACTCATTATAACATTCTGCCACCAAACTGACCCTGTTTCAATGTGTCCTTGGGTGAAAACCATCCCTGTTGCCATGGATCACTAATACCACCAACTCCCCTGCAACTGACAGCTGCTTCTGCAGCAGCAAGCAGGTGTGGGAACAGGCTCATCAGCATATGGAGCAAGTGGTCCAAAAGAACACGAATTTCCCTAACAGACACTGGGGGGAGATGCCCAGTTATGAACCAGGCGATTGGGCGTGGTGTGGTTCTCCAAAAAGAACCAAATAATTCAGGAAGCTGGCACACCGATACAATGGCCCATTTAAGATAATGCGGTGATTTAATGGGGCAACTTATAAGCTGGAACTACCATGCCACAGTCACACAGCACTGCCATTTCATATGTCTCAGCTCAAATCAGTTATCATCAGCCCCCTGGCAGAGGGTATTACCTCCCCCACCCACAACTCTGGGCACTGAATGTGAACCCATTTACACCATTAAGGGTATACTGGTCTGATGTCAGAGAAGGGGAGAGCTACAGTACCTCATAGACTGGAAGAGCTATGGACCCAGCCCATGATGCCCTTGACCCCTTGCTAAGCCATGAGTTCTATTCCGGTCATAATAACCGACCAGGTCCTTGCAATAGGGAAAGACCCAAGAAAAAAAATCAGCTCCCTGAGGTTGCTCTTCACTGAGGGGTTCTGTCATGGAAATGCCAGATCTGGCATCAAACTCCACATGGGTGCCGATTCTTTACCATTGCAGACACACTCATGGTCACATTCACCCGAGTACTGTTTTCACACACCTGGACCTAATCACTATCATCTCACCCACAGTATATATGGACCTTCAACATACACACATTGTAAATTATATGCTCAGTGTATTGTACATGTCTATACAAGGCAGACTTCCTAGTTCATGAACTGTTTTAGTTTCCTGGTTTTCCGATTCTTGCATAGCCCAATGTGTGTTATTTGCTGATTGCTGGCCCTTGCATGTTATTTGACCCTGTTTCTGCTTGTTGATTTTGATTTGTCTGCCATGGTAAATAAAGAATTGTTTACCTGCATTTGCATCCACCTCCGTAAATCTGACAGACAGATGTTAAAATATTTAGGAGAAAAAACAAACACCACATAATGACACTGATCATTTGCTGCCTCTATGCATAATGTTTTTTAAAAAAAAGTATTTCTTCGGTTAAGCTTAACTTAGGAAGGCATCAGAACTTGAACATAAAACAATTCTAAACATATAATAATTCATATGAAATGGAAGTAGAGCACGTCTTTCAGAGAAGGATATTAGTTGCAATTCATCACTTTGGTAGGTCTATTTGCAGAGTGGAGGTTGGTACAAAAATCACCCAGCTAATAGCAATTCTCCACTGAAAATCCTTTTAGTCTATTATAAACCTTTTTATACAAGATTTAGACTATATATGAAAACAGTTCTAAGATAATAATCACAAGAGCAAAGGACTATGTGGACTTAGAATCTGACGAATGTTGTCACAGGGCTATAGACCAAAGAGAGGGGACTTAAAGCTAATAAAGTCTGTAATCATCCATGGAGTGATGAGGATAACACATAAAACTAATGGCCTAATCATGAACCCAGAAAGAACATCTTAAGTGCACTTCTTCAATCCTCTCAGTTTCAGTCAGGAAAGAGGCTCTCTCTTAACTTTTAAACTCAAACAAATGATGTACTTTTTCATTAAAAAAAGGATGACAGTACAAGGATCAAGGTGGACCAACAACCTGAACCCATGTTCTTAAAATGTACAGGGTTTGCACCATAATAGAATCATTCATTCAGTCATTATCTAAGCTTCTTATCCTCTACTGGGTTATGGGGGGGTACTAGAGTCTATCATAGCACTCATTGGGTGGAAGGCAGGGAAACACCCTGGACAGGTCACCAGTCCACTGCAGAGCAGACACACAGACAGACATGTTCACACACACACACACACCCTAGAGGCAATTTAATACCTCCAATTCACTTGTCTGCAATGTCTTTGGACTGTGGGAGGAAACCCGGGACTCCCACACTCCCACATGCAAACTCCACACAGAAAGGACCCTGGCCCAGCCTGGGAATCGAACCAGGGTGCTTCTTGTCTGAGGCAAAAGCGCTACTGTACTGGATAGGTACAACTCTACTATAGGCAACATCATGCGAGCGACATTCAGCTGGACCAGACTAAGCGTGCACAAGTACCATGCATTGTGCTGTCTGTAGGCCACACCTGTATAATAATACATAATTTCCTGGGTTATAATAAGGGGCAGTGTAGTCAGCCCATCATGCTGTTTCAGTCACACATAAATCACACATAAACATATGCCTTAAACTTCTCACTAGAACCGTCTCTACATTATTACAACATGCAAACAACTCAGGTGCTGATAAGATTCACTAAATGCACTTCAGTCATGATTACACTGAATGAGATTAAATTGTAAATACTGTACATGATCATTTTCAGCAGAAGTGTATGTTACTGCTCACTAGTTATGACAGTTGAATTCAAATGTCCAGGTAATAGAGTTGGTTTGAGATGACTCTTTCATGAACAACACATCAGTACTTCATAACTACTTCTTTACCATCAGCTATGATATACAATATGCATGTCTTTTGAGCCTGGATATGTTTCTGTAACTCAGAAAGTCTGATCATTTCAAATAAAGCTTCTGTGGCTTTAGCCAACAGTTTATAGACCAGCAAACACAACTTACTCTTAGTTATACATGGAAGAGCAGTATGGTAATTGGTTTTAATTATCCCCCAACACACACAGACACACACAGACACACACACCCACATACAAACAAAACACAAACACACACACACGGTGGTAGAAAGAATGCCTAAAACTGGTTTCTAGTAGAAATTATTTTCCTCTTAGTACAGTGTGTCTCTCCTAAAGTTTACTTTTGCTAAAAAACAATATGTAACCATTTCATCAGCATGACCATTAAGCGATTGCCTAATGTTGCAGCATGTATTGATTATTAAAGGACAAACTGTCAAATACCACAACAAATATTCATTGTTGCCCAGTGTTTACAACTAGAACACAAACCAGTTTGTTCTGTTACTGATTTTTTAGTTTTGCATTCAGAGCTCATCCTGTGCTGACACTTTTCTCACCCAGATGACATCCTTTGTGTTTATAAGTTAATATTAAATGTTCAAGAGCCTGTTGCCACTTTTAGAGAAATAAATCCAATCCACATAAATCTACTTTATTTAAAGACCTACTGATAATGTTTGGCCTAGGATGTACCAAGTTAAAACCAATGACATTCAGACAATAACAAATCATCTATTACAACATAATTAAAGTCCTACATGTTACCATTCTAACAAGGAATGTAATATTTAAAATCTCTATAAAATAAAAACACATACTGAATTGCAAAACCCCAAATTTAATAATGTTAATGCTGAAAGAAACAAGGCAGCCTTTTGAAGATTTGTTTGATTACACAGAGGGCTTTATACCACCTTCATGAAATGTTAAGATAAAATCTAAATAAATTAAAAATGTGTTCATTAGGCACTACTGCAGCAAGGCTGCTGGATAAAGGCACACAGACATTTCCTTTCCACAGCCATTAAATAATTCAACACATTTGTTTTAAAAGGAACACATCAAATATTTTACAATCTCTTGAGTCCTGTTTAACAAAGAATATGCAAATTTGATCCAGTCGTTTTTATGTGACTGTCAACATGGTTGAATATTTGAGGCTACATCATAATGCTTTGCTGTTTTGTTGCTTAGCTGGATTTGATTTGTTTAACACTTGAAGTGTATTACATTCTGAGCTGGTCATAAACTGCTGAGGTGGATGGTATGTTGTAAGGTTTTTTCCTTACAGGTGTTTGTGTGTGTGGAAGTTAGAGATTCCTGTTGGGGCTCAGACGTACAATTGACTGAAGGTCTGTGGTCATTTGAGTGAGAACCTGTTAATTTGAAGCTTTGGTTCAGGGCAGAAAGGCAAAGTGCGTGAGAAGGAGAGTAGGGAGAAACAAAAGGAGAGGTCAGTCAGAGAGGAGAGAAAGAGAGAGAGACAGAGAGAGAGAGAGAGAGAGAGAGAGAGAGAGAGAGAGAGAGAGAGAGAGAGAGAGAG
>JAOVVH010000048.1:11859388-11871298 GCA_028566435.1 Scorpiodoras heckelii | reverse complement strand
GAGATATCACTTACAGCATGTAATGAAAGCACTGATAGTACTTTTATAACTTGCACTCGTCCATTACTCAGCTGACTGGACATTATGGTACCCCGTCCAACCTGCTTCTTTGCTTTTTTGTAGATGTTCAAAAAAAAAAAAAGGAATATCATTTATACCCTATGATTCTGCTTCTGCTTTATAACACTATTATTTTTGCCAGCATGTTATGACCAAATATAATGATAATGTGTTTTAAGAAAATGGCTTCAAGTTTTGAGATATTTATGCTACCCTCAATGATCAGACCTCTCTAAATACACATGACTAGTTGCTTAGTTACTAAGTCAATGGCAGTGTATTAGAAATATATTAACCTAAAATCAGTATCCACTTTGAACTAGGTCACACGGTAAAAGGATCCAGCACCTCTCAGATTTTAAGCGCTTTCGTATTCAGGACTTATTAACATGGCTCAGGCACCACCTGTGCAGCTTTTTTTCCTTCTGATAAAAATAACATTTATATAACAAACGATCAGGATTTGTGTGTCACCTCCCTTCCAGGAAAAATAATGAATAACTGGTGTCCTTGCGCCATCAATCACATGTTCTCACGGCTGAATTTGTCGCCACAAGTTAAGTAAAAGCGGTGTGGTGGAACCGAGAAAATAAAAAACAAGGGTATTGTTTCATTCTCTGAAACTTGCTGACCTGTCGCTCATAAAATTCAACCCATGTGCATGTCTGGATTTCTAAAACGCACCAAACTGTCACGGTTTGCTCTACTCAGGGAAGACGCTGTAACTAGTTAATACACTGAAGTACCAGAAAAACTGGGACTACAGCCTATGCAAAATACACCTGCAACGCCACCTATGCACATCATCGGTTGTGCCCGGCAGTGCATAGATAAAGCGACAGACACCTATGGAAGCTTCGAGAACCGTTTCCGGCGTGAGAACGGCAAGTTATCATGATTTTGATCATGCATTTTCAACACGGTTTAATAGTTGCAGCTGGCGAGATGGGTCATAGCATTTCGGAGGAAGAAGCAAAGTTTGGATGTTCACGTATGAGCATTTCAAAGGCGTACCGTGACTACAAGAATCCCGGCAAAACTCTAACTTACGACAGCAGTGTTACCGTAACCAGTGTGACCAGTGTCGGCGGGGAGGATCATTTCTCGCTACTGGTGTGCAACACTGCCTCAAGTAACATCGAAAATCAATGCAGGGGCCTCAGCATACATCAGCGTGAGGACTGTGCAACGTTCCCTCCAAGATGCCGTGGGGGACCTACTGAGAATTAACTGGTATACCAGTTTTTCTGGTACTTCGGTGTATAACGGCATTCAACAATATTTATTTTCTGTCCGGGACGTTTTTCCTCTCTGCTGGCTTGCTGGATCATTTGAGCATCGATCACAATGTGTGATGATAGTTTTACACATTAAAGTGGGCACAGTGAATGAACAGGATAGTGTTTCTGGATGAGCACTGACATAGTACAGGCGAGTTCACACCCCATTTACAGACCTGCAACAGGTGGGCGACATGAAGACACGCCGGCTAAAGACAGTACAGACACCGAGTGAGGGGTTTATCCTCAGCCCGCAATGTCCTTCTCTGTCTTTTTAAAAAAAAAATTTACCTTCATGTCCTTTACGATTACACTGAACTGGAGTAAAGTGACCCATAATACACGGCAGTATCCTGAATTCAACTTTAAACCTGTGTGTGTGTGTGTGTATGTGAGAGAGACTCGTTCATAAACGGAACACGGACATGTTTCTGAAAGTAAAAAAACCAACAACATTAATCTTATCTTACTTATGTTGAATGACTGCTTGACATTTTGAAGCATTCTCATGCTAACAGTGTCTCAAACCCGTGGCCCCAAACTACTCCTTACCAAGTCAGAAACCTCCAAAGCGCTCTACATCTAGTTTGCTAGGCTGTGTTAATTGTGTTAATTGTGTGAAACGTGTTCGCCAGAATCCGGAAACAGACGGAACCTGAGTAAGAGATCACACCGGTTATCCAGGCCCGCAGAGCTTGTTGTGCTAGCTACACGGCTAAAACCGGGTGAAGCCTAGTTTTAGCAACGTGCTAGTTAGCTTGCTCATTGGCTAAACAGCATATAAACAGCAAAAGCTCAAAGCTCAAGCGGAACCTGGGCCACTACCTGAGAGCAGAAATATGATCCTTGTATTCCGAGTTTAATACAGGTGGGACACTGCAGTTTGGCTTCTTTACTGCAGCCCTCGGTCTCGCACGCCCGTGTCGCCACCACCGCCGCCATGCTTTGTGAGAGAGAGAGAGAGAGAGAGAGAGAGAGAGAGAGAGAGAGAGAGAGAGAGAGAGAGAGAGCACTCACTCACTCGAGAAGGAGGGCCCTCATTAGTGCCCCACACAGGGGTATGGCGGCGGATTCTGCACTCTGTGTAGTGCATTAACTGTCCAGCAGGAGTTGTTGGGTGTTGAGTGTCTTAAAAAATCTTTATAAACAGTAAATTTTTCACAAGTGTTCATTCTTACCTTACCAAGAGCTAGAATGTTTATGTTTGTCATCCAGCCTGAAGAGATTCTAGCTTCCTAAACCCAGACCGAACTGGTCAAGCTGCTAAACCACTTCTGCCAAATGATAAGTTACTCTTCAGTTTATTTATGGAGGAAATGATGTTGCAAAACTTGAGAACTTGTAGGACCTGATCCGAAAACTTGTAGAGATTTTCACAAAAATCTGTACATGAACTTGAAAACGAAAATTTGTATTCGTATTTTTTTTTAATGCGAGAAGTCGCAAACTAAAACTTGTACTTGTAGTTTTGAATCGAGAAGTTGTAAAACAAATTTGTCTTTGTATTTTTAATGTGAGAACTTGTAAACTAAAATTTCTACTTGTATTTTTAGTGTGAGAACTTGTAAACTAAAATTTGTACTTGTAGTTTTGAATTGAGAAGTTGTAAAACAAATTTGTCTTTGTATTTTTAATGTGAGAACTTGTAAACTAAAATTTCTACTTGTATTTCTAATATGGGAACTTGTAAACTAAAATTTGTGCTTGTATGTTTAACATGGGAACTTGTAAACTAAAATTTGTATTTTGTAGTTTTGAACTGAGAAGTTGTACAACAAAATTTGTATTTGTATTTTTAATGTGAGAACTTGTAAACTAAGACTTGTACTTGGATTTTTAATATGGGAACTTGTAAACTTAAATTTGTACTTGTGGTTTTGAATTGAGAAGTTGTAAAACAAAATTTGTATTTCTATTTTCAATGTGAGAACTTGTAAACTAAAATTTGTACTTGTATTTTTAATGTGAGAACTTGTAAACTAAAATTTGTACTTGTAGTTTTGAATTGAGAAGTTGTAAAACAAATTTGTCTTTGTATTTTTAATGTGAGAACTTGTAAACTAAAATTTCTACTTGTATTTCTAATATCGGACTTGTAAACAAAAATTTGTATTTTGTAGTTTTGAACTGAGAAGTTGTAAACTAAAATTTGTACTTGTATTTTTAATATGAGAACTTGTACACTAAAATTTATACTTGAAGTTTTGGTGTGAGAAGTTGTAAAACAACATTTGTACTTGATTTGTTAATGTAAAAACTTGCAAACTAAAATTAATTCTAGTAATTTTAATATGAGAACTTGTAAAATAAAATTGGTACTTGCATGTAAAATTGTGAGCTGGCAACCTCTTAAACATGACAGCACATGTTCTCAGGTTTTGCAACATAATTACCTCCATATTTATTTGATTAAATTGATGAACAAATGGTTGAGATTTTCTTCTTGTTTACCATTGCATCATCCACTTTAAGCAACAACAGCACACCTATTGGTATGGATAATTCAGAAGCGGGTCCTTCCTACTAGCACTTAACCAACTCTGGCAAAGATGGTTGAACAGGATGATCAGCTCCACCTGTGTTTTGGCAGCTGGTCGGGTAACCGGTCAGAATAAGCTGCTTTAGGTTTTGCATTAGCTAATTCAGCCTTTTTATTTTTATTTCAATATTCTTTTCATTCACTAAGTTGTAAGTGTGTAAGAACAGCACATTTACTTAATTATACTAATGTAAGCCAGCTGAGATGCGCAACTTAAGTAGGTGAATATGGGATAGTTGTTTGTAAGTTCAGGAAAGAAAAATAACAATTCTAACAATATAACATAGTAACAATTTCAGTAGTAAATACTAAAGTGTGTTTCCACAGAGGTTAGGAAAAAAAAACAACCCTGAATTGCAAACCCTTGTAACAGGCCATATCATTTTTCTTAATTGTTTATTTACATGTTTATTAATTGTGAAAACATATAAATCAAGAAAACCTCATGTGAAATAGTCTTTAATTATGACTGTAATTATGTTATCTGTACTATGTGGTGTAGTTAGATGGATACAATTCTTTTAACTAAACTGTTATGCCATAATGCTGTATTGTTATGCTATATATATTGCTAGAAATGCAGCAGGTTCTTTCTTTTCTAAAAAGCAATCTGTTTAGATTTACCTATGTAGACTTTTGCTAACTGCTGAAAGCAAATGTGTGATATGTGATAACTACCGGTGCTTTGCCAACTGAACAACTGACAAATGTCCAATTCATGCTGTGAATACAACGTTTTTAATCAGCAATAATGGAATCTGTGCTCATACAGTGGGTAATTATACACTCTATATTAATGTTGTACCTTGGTTTTTGTTGTTTTTTCTTTTACTGTGGAAATAGAGCAAAAGTTGTAGCCCTGAAAATACTATTTTTAGAAAGTACCTGACAATACTATAGTATATTTCTGGGGTACTGAAGATTGGCATGGTAAATTTGAATATGCCATGGTCTTATCATCATACAATCCTCATACGACATACAAGCAATGCCACAATACACTTTTGGGTTAGGGTATTTTGTCCAACCAAATTTGGTAGCTCTACAAAAAATAGCAACAATACGATGCAGGGAAAAGGGTGGTGTCAATAAGGTAATACTTACTGCTGTACTGCTGCCTCTGCTCCTTCAAGGTATGTGAGAACTTTGATCTACACTTGCCAGTGTATTCCTAGCTAATTCCTGCAGCTGTTCTTGTAAGTGTTTAGGAATGATGTTTTCTCATTAAGGTGGGTGAGACTGCTTTCCAACGACACATGACTATGAGAAATGCAGATGCACCTCTGTATTAACTCTTCTGTGTTTAGCATTTGCTGTCCATGCCTCTGTTTATTTGCACCTTCCCCAGACACCACAATGAGAAATGGTTTAGACACAGACTTGATGAATTTTTCAAGCTGTAGCTTCTTATGTATTCTTTTCCTAAGCTTCCTAGCTTTTCCCCAGTGATTTCATCAACATCCCTTTACTCTGTCGTTTTTTTTTTTACTTTCTTCTCTCCTTTTTGGAGCCTGCTTTATAATTTTGGGGAAAAAAAGAATATATACTCTTGGATAAGATTCTTATGAGAGAACATTTTATGTGACGTTTTGCCATCTCTGAAGATGAACTGTCAATGATTTCTTAATTTTATATAGATTATTCCTGTAATTGGTGACTGGTGATTATACATAAGTTTGTCTTTGTATCCCATGCTCATGGGGGGCTGGGTTGTGGGCTTGATGGGATTTAAAATATGTCACCAAAGAACACATTGATACAACATTAAAACTTACACTACAATATTAATTTAAAAGCCTTGATAATTTGAATAGATTTTTATTATGTATTTTTATTTATTTATTTTTTTAACAAAAAGTTCCATATATGAGACTCAGGAGAAATATAAAACTAAAAGTGAACATCCAATCAATTTATCATCCGATGAATTTGTGCAATGTAACGTCATAAGACAGCAATAGTAAAAAATGTAAAGCAATTAAAAGTACATTCACTTTAAATATATTCCATAATTATTTCAGGATTGATGACATCTAGATTTTGAACAGCCAGGGTTTTCTTTAAATGTTCATACTTCTCACTCTATCACACTTTCTCATTCTATCTTTCTCTCTCTCTCTCTCTCTCTCTCTCTCTCTCTCTCACACACACACACACACACACACACTTTCTCACTCTTTATCTAACCATGAACAATGTTAATTTTAACAGAAGTATCAGTATTTCATGAGCATTCATCCAATGCTCATTTCACGTCTGAATGAATCTGATTATGCCTGGACATTTAGTGTAATTGTCATGCGTCTGTTTGGCTAGTTATCAGTAATAATCCAGATACATCTTTAGTTGTTCTTGACATATACTGGCATGTTTGAATAAATATTGCAAATCCCTGGTCTTAAATGAACACCTCGAGTTTGATTTAAGACCTTACAGTGTTTATGTAACTCTCTGGGTGTTCATTTAAGACCGGGGATTTGCTGTGTGGAGTTGCCATACTTACAATAGTCCTTGGTGATGGCCTCTGTAACAGTCTTACCGGGTGGTTATGTCCTGCTGTGTTGTGAGGCCAGTTAGATGTAACCAATATAACAGAAGTCTCTACTGACACCCATACATTATAATTTAATGTTTTATTACCCACTAATATAATGTGTTTTGTTTTGCAGGCAGATTGACTCAAAATGACAGTTTTAAGGGTATTTCTTCTGTGTTTTAACACTGTTTGTTGGCTTGCTCTATTAAACTGACCTATAGAGGGCTACCTTTACCAATTACATGATTAAAATGCTAATTATTGAACTGACTCTTTCTTAAAACTGTTTAAGGAACAGAGGTTCCCATAAAGTTGACTGTGCTTAAACTGATCAGCCACACTGGCAGTGACAGAACTTAAGATTGCTTCTTTTTTGGTTTATGTGGACACCCAAAGTATATGCACATGCAGATGTACTTCTGAACTCAGCCCTCTGGGTTTAAAAGATCCAACATACACCTCAGGTATCAGATGAGAAAAGAATTTTGGACATATTTAGTATATGACTACTCAGTGTGCTGCCTGTTTTATTATTTGTCTCATCGACACTGGAATTGGCTTTGCTTCACACTGAACGGCCTGCAAATATGGCCACATTCTCCAACTCCCAGAATACAGTGTGGCTTACAGACATGACCACCAAGACCAAGAATTACACTTCCCAACAATCACAGACATTCCCACATTCATATTCATCCAACTACTGATTGCACACACCTGGACTCAATTACACACACGCATATAAACACACTCATAGCGTATGCCTTTTGCGAAATATACTCTGAGTCTTGTACACATGATACCAAGCCTTATTATCTTCCCGTAGTACTTTCTGGTTACGATTTTTGTTTTGATTGGTTTATGCCTTTTATTATTATTATTATTATTATTATTATTATTATTATTATTATGACAGCACTGCTTACAGCACACATAAAAGGTAATAATTCAATAAAAATTTGCTGATATTTTTGTTACAAAGCCCATTTCCAGAAAAGGTGGGACACTCTTTTTAAATGCAATAAAACTGAAATCTGCAATTTGTTAATTTCACTTGCAGCTTTATTTAATAGCCAAAAAGACAAAGAAAAGATTTTCAGTGTTTTCAATGATGAATTTAATTTTATTTATTAAATATAAACAAATTTAGAAATTGATGCCTGCAACACATTCAAAGAAGTTGGGACACGGGCATGCTTACCACTGGGTCACATTACCTTTTCTGTTAATTATTCTTTTTAATCATTTGGGAATTGAAGATACTAATTGTTGCGGTTTTGCAAGTGGACGTTTTGCCTATTCTTGCTGTGTACAAGACTTGAGCTGCTAAAGAGTCCATGGTCACTGTTGTCTGATTCTCCTCTTCATGATGTGCCATATATTTTCAGTAGGTGACGGATCTTGACTGCAGGCAGGACAGTCAAACCACGCTGTTGTAACTCATGCAGACTAAGTCCTGGCATTGTCCTGCTGAAATAGACATGGAGTTCCTTGGAAAAGATGTTATCTCGTCGGCAGTATATGTTTCTCCAAAATACCAGTATAAACCTCATCAATGGTACCTTCACGTATATGCAGATCATCCATGCCGTGGGCACTGATGCACCCACATGCCATCGCAGATGCAGGTTGCATTTTTTTGGGAACAGTCTGGTTGGTCTTTTTCATCTTTAGCACATAAAATCTGATATCCCTTTTTTCCAAAAACAAGCTGAAACATGGAGTCATCTGACCACAGAACATGTTTCCACTGTCTTTCGGTCCATCTCAGATGACCTCGGGATGAGAGAACTCACTGGTGTTTTTGCACAAAATTAATATATGGCAGAATATCTTATATCTTTGCATAATACAGTTTCAGGTTGCATTTCCTGATGCAGCGGTGGACTGTGACAAGGACTTTCCAAAGTATTCCCAAGCCCATGTTTATATGTTCTTCATGGTAGCATGATGGTTTCTCAAACAATATCGCCTGATATCACGCACATTCAGCAGAGGGTTCTGCCCTTGGCCTTTACTCACTGATAATTCCCCTGACTCCCTGACCCTTTTCATGATATTATTAACTGTAGATGGTGAAAGACCTAAATTCTTTGCAATCTTATGCTGAGAAACATTGTATTTGAAATGACTTACAATTCTCTCATGAAGTTTGGCACAAAGTGGTGAACCACGACCCATCCTTGCTTGCAAAGACTAAGCCTTTGGTGGATGCTCCTTTTATACTCAGTCTTGATGAGCTCACCTGTTACCAGTTAAACTGCTAATTGTCGAACCTTCCAGTGTTATTTGTATAACCTTTTCAGTCTTATTTTGCCTCTGTCCCAACTTTTTTGAGTGTGTTGCAGCCATCAATTTATACATTTATATTTAACAAATAGAATTAAGTTTGCCATTGAAAGCACTTCATTGTCCTTTTGTCTGTATATTAATGGTTCAAGTGAATTAACAAATTACAGGTTTCAGTTTTTATTGCATTTTTAGAAAATCTCCCAACTTTTTTTTTGGAAATGTGGCTTGTATATTTAAGTTTTGTTATTTATATTTACCTGAACATAATGAATGAATATTATTCCTGCTAAGCTTAAAATTTTAATCAGGAGGCACTTTTAATAGTAGGATTGACTATTTGTAAATTCCTTTTCAAATGCCACCTCTAGGACTGTGATAATCCCTGTAGTCATACTTTAAAAAAGTGTAAAGCTCAAGAGAGCACAGTTATTTTCGCCACTCCCATATCTTAAGCCCCCTCCTCTTACTCACTTTCTTCTCCATTCTCTAATTCGTTGCCTTCTTTCTCTTTCCTTCCATTTCCTTCCATTTTTGAAACCTACCTCCCTTTCTTTCTCTTCCTCTTATTTAGAGTTTGTTATCATTTCTCTCGATTGTTGATTAACCTCCATAGATTGATGGCTAACTTGATGAGGGCATGAACTACAGGGCACCTAGTTGTATGTCTCAATGCTGTTAGACTGTTCAGCAGTTAACCTCAGTCCGTGAATCCTCTTATTTGTACATTTGGACCAAAGTGAATGCTTGTGGTCTTGCAAACATTGAAATCATCGTCTTTGAGAAAACCTGCTGTTTTTGTAATCTCTGTCTTGTATCTACATGTCCTGCAGTTATACGCACATTCTGAAGACAGAAATTGATGAATGAGTGTGAGTGTATTCTTTACACAGCTGGAAAACTCTGAGATACCCAGTCGCAGCTGCTTTCCCTTCTGGGAGGGATAAGGAAGTAAGTGTGGATATCTGTGGAGTGTGTGACCATATAACAGACGGAGTCTTTGAGTTGAGTTGAGGTGAGTAACTGACTTCTGACTGCTCACTATGGAACTGTTTGATCCGGAGACGAAACAGAAACGCTACTGCATTCAAGGGAAGCATGCTGCTCTCATATGCTTGGCTGTGATAGTGACAGGCATTGCAGTGGGTCTTGGGGTGGGCTTGAGCCAGAAGACTTCCTCCACTAATGAGTGCACCACGCCAACACCAACATCAACAGCAGCCCCAACCACAAGTAGCCCAGTGACGGACCCAAGCCCCTGCAAACCCTCCAGCGATACCAGTGGTGGCTGGACCAATTTTCGGCTGCCTGACTACATCACACCACTCCACTACGACCTGCACATGGAGCCCAACCTAGATACAGATGTTTATACTGGCACTGTGGCCATCCATTTGACTCTGGCTAAGGCCAGCACGCACCTATGGCTACATATTCGAGAGACGTTTGTATCAACCATGCCCACTCTGCAGCTCAAGAGCACAAATGGTATCGCCTCCATTGGGCTGAAGGGGTGCTTTGAGTACACGCAACAGGAGTATGTAGTTGTGGAGGCAACAGAGGAGCTGAGAGCCACGGGCATAGATGAGTACTACATCCTCACTTTGGAGTTCCAGGGCTGGCTGAATGGCTCTCTCGTCGGCTTCTACAAGACAACCTACCTTGAGGATGGAAAAATCAAGTCAGTGCTATTTCTTTTTTTATCTCTTTGGGGAGAATGTTGGGTGACACTGTGTTACAATGTGTTACTTTCTCCAAAGAACTATATCTATACACGCTGGTATTTTATAGTGTGGGGGAAACCAAAAAAATCCATGGCTGTGCTTTTTCTCATTGAGTCAATGATTAATACTCTCTATTCATTCTATTCGTCCTTCCTTGCAGTTTTCACCAGTATTTGATATATTGTAAATAATCTATCTTAAAATAGTGTGTTTTGGGTGTGTTTTTATCATATAATCTTATGCAACAATAAATCAGACTTTTTTTGTGGCGTGGAAACAGATGTCTGTGCAACTGCTTAGGGACAGCTTTCACATTCCTTACAAGAGCATTAGTGTGGAAGAGCAAAGATCAGAGCAAGGATCACAGAAATGACCACACATGAAACACGGCAGAATGTGTCTCTGGGGGAACACTTCAGACAGTAAAGGGTCCCACTGGATTCTTCCACATTAGTGTGCTTTGTCCTAGAGGAATAACAGTTCAGAAATGTGTTTTTTGTTTTTTTTTTACATTTCATATGTTGGAAATGGCCAAGGTGAACTTATGTTTCACCACAAGTAGCATTAATCATGTGTGAAGTCACATGATTATAAAGTTGGAGTGAGACTGTAGCCTTCTTGGAGTGAGACTGTAGCCTTATGCAGCAGTATCTCTTTATTTTCCTATTTGAGAATTTATGGGAAATTTTTCCCATTACGATTTCATAGTGCAAGCAAATGCAGTAACCAGAGTAGAAAGCCAGATATTTACACTACACTGTTTAATCGTGTATTAATTGTAGGACGTAAAAGTGTGTACATACAAAACTATATGGGATGCCATTTTCTTGCATAAGGTGTTAAAGCATAAAAATCACATGGATTGTTTCTAGAATGTCATCAGCCCTTTTGTATTATCCAGAATTACACTTACCTCTCTTGCCTATTGGTGCATTTTTTCCCCCAGCTTGTTTGGTTCAGTAGTTTTAAAACTGTAACAACTAATATATAGCATGACACTATATCCAATTAGCACTTGTGTCTAATACACAGCATCTATCTAAAATCAGCAAAATGATTTCTGCTGCATTTTTTTAAATAGAAAAGGCCCTGTGTTTTTACAAATCTTAACTCATCTTCATTAGACTTTAATATGAAAGTGTCATTGTGATGAAGTGTTCCTCACTCGGTTAACTGCAGAAGAAAATGTAAACAAAGTGTTGGGTTTTACAAGTCCCTAATGCTCTCTTACAGAAAAATTGCGGCCACGGACCACGAACCCACTGATGCTCGTAAATCTTTCCCCTGTTTTGATGAACCGAACAAAAAAGCCACATACAAAATTTCCATCACCCATGACAAGGATTATGAAGCTTTGTCCAACATGCCAGTGGAGGTATGCTGCACATGCTCAAATGCAAATATTTTGTAGAAATACAGATTTCTAGACTTGTGCTGTAAATGTGTGTGTATGATTGTGTATGTATGTATGTATGTATGTAT
>JAOVVH010000048.1:11828119-11838403 GCA_028566435.1 Scorpiodoras heckelii | reverse complement strand
TCCTCTCGGTGAACACGAGACAAAAAAAAGAGAGTGGAAATAATGAGAAAATGGAATATATATATATATATATATATATATATATAAAAATAACCACGAAGTTTAGTGAAATATTATTAATGTAAAGATTTGGGAACTGTAATGTGTATTTTTTTAGTAAGCATGGGTGTGTAAAGATAATGACTGGTAGCTAAATGTGGATCTTTCTGCCTGTATGGAGGTGCTTCTAGTTGCACTTCCCCATTTTAACATTCAGCAGACAGGAAATAAACCCCGAACATGCACCAACATACATCGAGCAGTGTGAGTAGCAGTGTTCCTACCAGAAGCAGTTAACCCTCTCCTGGCTGTAATCGAACTGAACGGCAGAGCACGCGGTCAAATCCAGGGTACGAAGAGGTTCCGAAAACTGGCAGAGGGAAATAAAGAAAAAAGTCAGACCAGGCATTATTCATTTTATAATGTACACTAATTAAACTAAGTGTATGATGTGGGTTTTTTTTTTTTTGCACGTACCATTTTATCTTTGAAGTACTTCAGCTCATTTCTGTTCAGTGTGAACCATCGTTGTTTCCAGTTCTAAAAGAAACACTAATAAGTACTCAAAGCATCCAAATCAGTGACATTTCTATTTTTTTTTACCACAGATTTATTTGTACATACTCTCACCAGCCACTTTATTAAGAACATCTGTATTCCTGCTCATTTATGCAATCATTCAATCATTATGTGGCGGCAGTGCATTAGATAAAATCACACAGATACAGGTTAAGAGCTTCAGTTTTAGGAAATCAGAATTAGGAAAAAAATGCAATCCCTGTGACTTGGACTGTGACATCACTGTTGGTCCGGTTCGACCAGACAGGAAGGCTACAGTAACTCAAATATCCACATCTTACAACCATGGTGAGCAGAAAAGTATGTCAGAATGAACAACACATTGCTCCTTGAGGCAGCTACAAGAGCAGAACCACATCAGGTTCCCCTCCTACTGTATCAGCCACGTACAGGAATCTGAGGTGACAGTGGGCTCACCAAAACTGCAAAGGTGACAAAATGTCAGCTCTGCGAAATGTTGATGTTTGCTGCAACATGCAAATGAGCAGAATTTGGCATTAGCAGCATGAACATATGGAACCAACCTGCCTTGGGTCAACAATTCAGGCAGGTAATTATTTGTGGTAGAAAGGGAGATTCCTAGTATGAATTTTCTACTGACAAATCTGCAGCAATTATGTAATGGACTCATGTCAACATGGACTATAATATCAAAGTTTCACAACACCTTGTGGAACTGATGGCACAAAGTATTGAGGCTGCTGAGAGAAAAAAGGCGTGGTAATATCAATTACTACTACAGTGATTATCATGTTAATATAGTGGCTGGTGAGTGTATATAACAACTGTTGGTGCTCAGAAATAAAGATTGTACATTGTACAAGAAGGTGAATCTTCATACTGACACGTACCTTTATGATGCCTCCTTGTTTCACCAGATAGCCCTCTTTTGTGCCAAGCTGCAGGAGGGAGTACAATTATTAACATTAGTAAAGTCTAATAGAAAAACAGACAGTTGAATCATTTCCTGAACTGAAAGAATGTGTTCTATGATGTGTTACTTTGATATTTAATTATTTATCCAATTAAAAACCTAACTAAACTGAAAAATTTGAATATTAAGCTTTAAAATTATGTGGTCTTCAGCAATGTCCATGATTCACTTTGTAATAAAATCTGGTCTATTTTCATTTGCTGATTAATGGTTTCCTACATTACCCACAATGCAGTCTGACTATACATAGGAAAACCTAACAAGTCTCCATACATAGGAAAACTTAACAAACTCATATTATATTTTTCATTAGATTTTATTTTTTAATATGCCCACACACAGAGAATATTACGTAAAATTTTGCAATGAACATTTTGTAAATAATAGATCATTCAGCTACAAGTTTACAATACAGCCCTATGTATGGCGACTTTTGGGGCACCCTGTATTGCTGCGCTAATGGGATTTACCCCTTGTTTCACCTCTACCTAATGATTCATGCAGCAGCACTTCAGTCCTTTAATCTGTCCAGCTTTCTGGCCTCCTAATCCATACTCTCTGCTCAAACATATAAGGTTCAAAAGCTTAGAATGTCATGCTAACACAGCCATCAGACACATCATGCTTACTACCTCACAGCTCACTACCTAGCTGAGCTGAGTATCTGCTCTAACTAAGCACAAGTGTGTCCTGGAACTTGGAGTCCAAGTTTAGCTCTCTCCACTACTTCTACATTGGATTTCTCAATAATAGTTAGTGAGAAAAGAAGTCCTGAAACATCTTATCATACGCTGTTATACAGCACCGACAATTTCTTATGGAAGCTTAGTGAGATTTTCATCATAAAAACAGGATAAATCAGTCCAACATTATGAATGCATTATTGCAAAATGTATGGTGCTGCTAACATACTGATGGAGCACTGGGGACCAAGTCACTTTCGCACCGTCCTGTCTGTATAGCCGTGTGCACCACCACAGACTCATAGATGGATGGCTCTTCTACCTGCCGGGGGTATGGGAACCGCAGCACTATCAGGTTACCTATACAACAATTAATAACAGGAAGGTCAGGAATGCTAGAGTATCAGGCAGAAATACAAGGATTTGTGTGTGTATGTTTGTGTCCAACCTGTCTCACTGCCCAGCAGCGGCTGATTGGCAAGGTGACTCGTGAAGTCCTGAAGGGATGGAAAGTCGTTGAACCCAAAAGAATATCTCCCATTCTGCCGCTGAACGTGGAAGTGCTTCACCGAGTCCTTTGCCCTGGTTGAATCAAACAGTCATTTAGTCCAATAAGAGCTACTTAATGTGCTACATACACAATGTTGTGAAACCATATTTGCCCCTTCCCAATTTCTTCTATTTTAGCTAGTCTGTCATAAGTGCTTCAGAACAACCAACTAATTTTGGATTATTATTATTATTTTTATTGGATCAAGGATTTTCTGACAGACATCAGAATTCATGGTTCCATCAATTATGACAAGTTGTTCAGGTCCTGGAGAACCCAAGCAGTGCCAGACCATCACACTACCACCATGTTTAACTGTTGGTATGGTGGATTGTTCTTATGATGGACTGCAGTCTTAGCTTTATACCAGATGTATCAGGACCCATGTCTTCCCAAAAGTTCCTCTTTTGATGCATCACTCCACAGAATATCATATCAAGAGTCTTGTGGATCATCTACATGTTCATACATTCATTACCTTAACCGCTTATTCCTGTCCCCAGGGTCACAGGATAGCCGGTGCCTAGCCAGCGGCACATGACGCAAGGCAGGATCAACCCTAGACAGAGAGCCAATCCATCGTAGGGCACACACAAAGTGCACACACTCATACACACACTCACACACTAGGGGCACTTTAGAGACACCAATTAACCTAATATGCATGTCTTTGGACTGTGGGAGGAAACCAGAGTACCCGGAGTAAACCCACACAGACATGCAGACATGCAGACTCCACACAGAAGGGACCCAGACCACTCCATCCGGGGATTGAACCCAGGACCTTCTTGCTGTGAGGCGACGGCGCTACCCACCAAGCCACCGTGTCGCCCTACAGGTTTTTTATTTTGGCAAATGCAAGACGAGCCTTTGTGGTCTGTTTGGTCAGAAGTGGTTTGCACCTTGTAACTCTCCCATGGATGCCAGTGTCTTTCTTATTGTGGGATCATGTACACTGACCTTAACTGAGGCAAGTGAGGCCTGTAGTTCTTTAGATGTTTGTCTGGGTTCTTTTCTGACCTCCAGGATGAGTTGTCGATGTGCTCTTGGTGAAATTGTGGTAGGCCAGCAACTCCTACAACTGTTCTAAGTTTTCTCTGTTCGTGGATACTGGCTCTCAGTGTGGTTTGCTGGAGTTCCAGAGCCTTAGCAATGGCTTTGTAACCCTTTCTAGACAGGTAGACTGCAATGACCTTGTTTCACAACATTATTTGAATCTCTTTAGAATATGTGCTGCCTTCTGAGACCTTCTAGCCTGCTTCAGAGACAGGTTCTATTTAAATGATATTTAGATTCAGTAGGTCTGGCAGTAATCATGCCTGAGTGTGGATAGTGAAATTGAACCCAATAGGCAATTGAATTTGGTTAACTGGCTGATTTAGTAGCTAAGAGGGCAATTACTTTTTCACATCAGGCCAGGTAGGACTGAACAGGACTTTTCCTTCAGTAAATGAAATCATCATTTCATTTAATGCTTTAACAGCATTTTGTGTTTCCTTAGGTTATCGTTGTCTAATATTAAAAGTAGTGCTGTCATGCGATAAATTTTTTTAATCGCGTTTTAACGCACATTTTGATTTGTGTTGTACATGCAGGGAGGCATCGGAGGACCATTGAAAATGAAAGAGAAACAACTGCTGAACGCTGACTCATTATTCACTTGACTTTATTTGATAAAAGTGAAATATTAAAGATGATTTGACGTCTTTTTATTTTTATTAAATTAAAAAATAGTTTTGTCTTTCGTTCATCTGATATTGATTAGAGTTGGAGTTTAATTAAAGGCATCAAATTAGAGTAACACAGCACATTGTAACAGAAGAGTAAGTTTATGTTCTGACCAAAACATACATTAAAAAGTTAAAATACATCACCCACAGTTCATAGACATTTCATCACATTTATTTCAAAAATGCCTACAGCATATAAAATGAGTCTGAACAGTGTTGTTTACCTACTAAATACAGCTGAGTGCTGTAACGTAGAACACAACCAATTAGCTATCCGCTGTAGATGACGTTGCAGGGTGTTTCAAATAGAGTCGTTTTAGTGATCGAGTTCCCTATGAAGTGCGCTTGGGATTCTGTACCCTGTTCAGTGATACAGATTAGGAGGGACCCTTGCAATTGGAATGCAGCCTAAACTGAGTAACGTGACGGTCAGTCTGGGTATGTTTGTGTTCACTGTGGCGCCACTGGATTGTGCAGTTTAACTCATTTTTAATCTGCGTTAAAATTTTCAGGTGCGTTAATTTTTTAAATTGCGATTCATTCTTTAACGCGTTAATGTGTTCGTTAACACGTTAATTTGACAGCACTTATTAAAAGTAGTTTGATGATCTGAAACATTCAATGTGCCAGAAATGCAAAAACAGAAGAAATTAAGATGGGGCAAATACTTTTTCACAGCATTGTACCATCTCAATTTCTCACAGCACAATGTGCAGTACAATAAACAACATTCATGGCACAAAAGTTAGAGCTACACTAACCTGGGATGTGATGGCTTCGGCTATACAGCTGGCTTCAATAAAAATCTGAGTGTATTTAAATGTAATTTTGAATAACAAGCATAACCAACATATATGCTGTAATGTAATGTATTCAGTATGAGGGTCCAGGATTTGAATAAATAATACTGGTTGTGTTCAACTCTGAGTGAGAATCTTATTATTAGCATAATAGTACCATAAAAAGGGGGAACTGAAACTGTTAAAAGGAAAAAAAAGTTAAAAACTGAACTTAGAAGAATGCAATGCACAAACTTTTTCATCTGTTCAGTACTTTTATTTTACTTTACTTTCAATTTCAAAATCTGTGAGTTAATACTGATAAATAAGAACACTAAGCACAATGGCCCTGACACAGAAAAGCTGAAAGACTACGTTCCATATCAACAGGTTTACCATGTCATTGGCAGTGCCCTCCAAAAAAAAGGAACCATGTTGCAAATAACGACATGAAATGTAAACAAGCAAGTAGCACGGGTAAATAAAGCCACACATTCACAGCCCCTGTGTGAATCAAACATGAGAAACAAGAGAAGAGATGGAGGAACAACTAACCTGACAGAGAGGGCAAAGCATTCAGGCCCCTTGTTACTGTTTCTGAGCAGAAAACTCCCATCGACCCCATTTGACAAAAGCAGAGCCTCAGCTGCATGTCGGGACAAGTCATAATGGTACCAACTAGAAGTGAGTGAGAGAGACAGAGGGTCATTTGTTGAAGAGATAATGACTACAAATATAAAAAATATACAGTAGCATCTCATCTATTGTCAGAAATCAGCGTAATATCTTACTGTGTCGGTGCTTTGTGTCATTCAGACCGCTTGTAAATTAAATTAAATTATCCTATCCTTAATACACGTATTGATGGATGTTTGGTGTTTTATGGTGTTTTCAGATATATTCTCTAACATTTATGTGCTTTAGGTGTAATACATTCATTCATTCAGTTTCAGTAACTGCTTTATCCTGGTCAGGGTAGCTGTGTATCTGGAGTCTATCCCATCAATACACCCTTGATCAGATACCAGTCCATCACAGATCACTATGTGTACACACACTGACATATGAAGAACAGGCAAAACCCAAACTCTGGATCTAACCAGGTTTCCCTGGAGCCCGTGAGGAGACAATGTACCACCATGCTGCCAGATGTTACGCACTTACGCATTAAACAACCACAGCATACACCACCAAATTAAAAGTAAAGGCACCAGAACACATGCTAAAACATTACTCTTTAGACTTCCTTATTAACCAGCGGTAACTGCTGAGCCATGTTTAAGCAGGGAAATACCCCTGCCACAAGAACTGGACATCTAAAGCAAACTTTAAAATAATGAAGTGCCAGTGTAGTCTAACAGAGGCATCTCAATGTATCTCGATGTATCTCAAAGTACAAAAATATCCTTTATGCATATTTTATTTCCAAAATAACTGCATTTGTCAGAACGAACACATGCTGGGTTTCAGAGACGGGCTGTTCAGGTGTCAGCACATATTTACAGCAGTGTGTTCATGAGAGCATATCAGAAATCAGAGACTCGTTTCCTCATGCTGCACCTCGTCACCACTGACATTTTCCAGTACAACTGGTATTACACAAATAGCAGCATGAAACTCACAAACCTATGATGTAAATGAGCTAAATTAGCCAACCATACCAAAGATATTTTTTTTCAGCACCTACAGACTATCAAATGGGTCACAAATGGGTTACTCTGCTGTTAACTTTGATGATCTTGATGTTGTTTGACACAGTGAAATGAATGCAAACGCTAAATGGAAAGCTGAAAGCTTTTTTTTTTACAGTAATATAAGGTGGAAGTGTCTTAAGATCGAAGTTCAAACAGTGACACATGGTTCAGATGTTTAGATTTACGGCAGCATTACGTTTAAAATCCTGATCTGATTGTTTATCAATACAAGGCACAACTCACCCAATCGACTCCAACTCGTCCATGTCCTCCGGACCACTGTGTGTGGAGCTGCAGACGCTCATTGCGACTTCGGGGGAAGATTTAGCGGGAGATGCACCGCACTACAGACGCGTCTCTAAGGAGCGCAAACGCGGCGACGAGGAAACACTTCGGAGGAAGCTGAACCTGTCACGATGACACGCCCACACCGCAATAGACACACCCACATAGAAACGGCCACGCCCCTACATTCATGCTGGAATCTTTTTTTTTTCAAGACCATAGTCATAGCTGATTTTAATCCACTTAAACATTTCAAACACTTAAACATGTTTGCAGTTTAACAGCAATAACGGTGGTCAAAAGTTAAAACACTTAAATTGTCAAAATTATTGAGAGTAAAAATAAATAAATCAATGACTGATGGAGCCTTACAAATGCTCACTGCTCAAAAACTTTATGTCCTAAAGTTTGTGGACAGCTGACCATCACACAATGTTGGATGCAAACAATTGTATAAGATGATTGCACTCGTGGTGGTGGTGTCCCTATGGTTAAAAAAAGCATCGAAAAGTGCCCTATTATCTGCCTTCACATGGAAACAAATGATTGAGTGCCCTCTAGGGTGCTCCTTCATGCAAGAAGTTAGATGATGTGCCCTCTAGAGCAAAAAATAAAAAAATAAAAAAATCAATAACACGTCTCAATGAGTGTCCTAGTGGAGAAAACGTGATGCGATGCCCTTTAAGGTGCCCGTATAATGGTCTATATTTAACATTGCGTCTGGGTGCCCTGGAAATGGAAAGGTTTGTCCTTAGGAAGTGTCCTCTGAGAGGCCATGATGAGATGCCGTGCTCTATAGGGTACTCATACAGGTGAGAAAACATGGTGAAGTGCTTCTTTACTGTACAGTGCATCCGTAAAGCATTCGCAGTGCTTCACTTTTTACACATTTTGTTATGTTACAGCCTTATTCCAAAATGGATTACATTCACTTTTTCCCCTCAAAATTCTACACACAATACCCCACAATGACAAAGTGAAAAGAGTTTGTTTGAAATTTTTGCTAATTTATTTTATTTTTTATTTTTTAAAAAGTCGCATGTACATAAGTATTCACAGCCTTTGCTCAATACTTTGTTGAAGCACCTTTGGCACCAATTACAGCCTCAAGTCTTTTTGAGTATGATGCTACAAGCTTGGCACACTGATTCTTGGGCAGTTTCTCCCATTCTTCTTTGCAGATCCTCTCACACTCCATCAGGTTTGATGGGGGCCACAGTCATTTTCAGATCTCTGCAGAGATGTTCAAGTCTGGGCTCTGGCTGGGCCACTCAAGAACATTCACAGAGTTGTCCCAAAACCACTCCTTTGTTATCCTGGCTGTGTGCTTAGGGTCGTTGTCATGTTGGAAGATGAACCTTCACCCCAGTCTGAGGTCCAGAGCACTCTGGAGCAAGTTATCATCAAGGATGTCCCAGTATATTGCTGCATAAATCTTTCCCTCGACCCTGACTAGTCTCCCAGTTCCTGCTGCTGAAAAACATCCCCACAGCATGATGCTTCCACAATCATGCTTCACTGTAGGGATGGTGTTGGCCAGGTGATGAGCAGGTTTCCTCCAGACATTACGCTTGGCATTCAGGCCAAACAGTTCAATCTTTCTTTCATCAGACCAGAGAATTTTGTTTTTCATGGTTTGAGAGTCCTTCAGGTGCCTTTTGGCAAACTCCATGTGGGCTATCATGTGCCTTTTACTGAAGAGTGGCTTCCATCTGGCCACTGTACCATGCAGGCCTGATTGGTGGAGTTCTGCAGAAATGGTTGTCCTTCTGGAAGGGTCTCCTCTCTCCACAGAGCAACGTGGGAGCTCTGTCAGAGTGACGCTCGGGTTCTTGGTCACGTCCCTGACTAAGGCCCTTTTACCCCGATTGCTCAGATTGGCCGGGTGGCCAGCTCTAGGAAGAGTCCTGGTGATTCCAAACTTCTTCCACTTATGGATGCTGGAGGTCACTGTGTTCATTGGGACCTTCAATGCTGCAGAAATTCTGCTGTACCCTTCCCCAGACCGCTGCCTCAATACAATGCTGTCTCGGAAGTCTACAGACAATTCCTTGGACTTCATGGCTTGGTTTGTGCTCTGACATGTACTGTCAACTATGGAACCTTATATAAACAGGTGTGTGCCTTTCCATATCATGTCCAATCAACTGAATTTACCACAGGTGGACTCCAATCAAGTTGTTGAAACACCTGAAGGATGATCAGTGGAAACAGGATGCACCAGAGCTCAATTTTGTGTGTCAGGGCAAAGGCTGTGAATACTTATGCAATTTATTTATTTATAATAAATTTGCAAAAACTTTATCACTTTATCATTATGCGGTATTGTGTGTAGAAGTTTGAGGGAAAAAATGAATGTAATCCATTTTGAAATAAGGCTGTAACATAACAAAATGTGGAAAAAGTGAAGCGCTGTGAATACTTTCCGGATGCACTGTAGAAGTGCCCCTCTGGTGGATAAAATGTAATGCAGTGCTGCCAAGAGTGTTACTACATGTGTGAGAGTATGGGGAGATTTCCTAATGGCTGCTCCTCCAGTGGAGATGTGATGTGGTGCCATAAAGGTGCCCTCATAATGGGATAAATTTGATTTTCCCTACAGGTGCCTTTCATTATTATTTCAGTTATAAAACTATAGGCAGTAGGCAGTGTAGCTCAGTATTAAGATGGCGGATTACGGACCAAAAGATTGTGAGTTCAAATCCCACCACAGCCAAGCTGACACTGCTAGGCCGTTGAGCAAAGCTTTTAAACCTCAGCTGCACAGTGATAAACTGTGATAAATATAAGTTGCTCTGGATAAGGAGCAAAATGGCATAAATGTAATTAATATTTCCAGTGCTCATTTTCAGCAAGCATGCATGTTTTTTTCTGTGATAAAACCATGTTCCAATTAAGTATAGCTGAAAAACTTATACTAATTTTGTGATGTGCTTCAAGAACGCTTCCAATATACTGTGCTATGATAAAAAATGTGTATTCAAGGAGAGGAGAGGAGAGGAGAGGAGAGG
>JAOVVH010000048.1:11766717-11778698 GCA_028566435.1 Scorpiodoras heckelii | reverse complement strand
GGTTGAATAATTTTGTCAATGAGGAAATCACAAAAACGACATTTGTTGGTATATTAGAAAAAATATTGTTGTAATTTAAGTTGCATTTGTCTGTTATACAAGTCCTTATTTTATCTGATTGTGAACAAGATAAAAAATAAATGTCAAACTTGCTAAAACGCTTTACTGCAATGGGGGTTGAATAATTTTGAACGCAACTGTATTTAAGTATCTCACTAAGTCTAATTAAGTATCAGGGGGAGGGGTTTTCTGAAATCAACACAGGGTCAGAATTATACATATAGGGTCCAAAATATAATATTTAAATAATATTTGGTTAAATGTCCCTTAGCAAGACCAGTAGCCATCAACAAGCTTCTGGCAGAATTAGTAGAGTTCATTTAAATTAGTAAATTTGTTCATTTAAAGTTTCCTGGCATAGAGCCTACTTTTAAGTCTAAGGAGCTCAGTGCAGGTCTGAGAAAGGAATCTTAGGAATGCCTGTAGAGCTATTTCTAAACAACTGACACTTTATAGATGCTCCCTTATCAGAAGTGATAAACTGATACTTTATAGATGCTTTCTTACAGGATGTGACAAACTGACACTTCTCTTCTCACATGCTTTGTTGAAGTACTGATAAACAAATGATGTGATGTTAATTCTGCAGAGCTGATCCTGGAAGACAAGTACAACTTTTATGAACTGTAAAATGCTCACTGATGTTCACACAAAAGTGGAATTCAAATGCACATATCAAATCTACATTTCTTGGAAATTTGGATACCCAGCACTACTTCTGATTAGTCAAATGTGGCAGAGAAGCCAGTTTCCACACCAGTTGCTCTTTTAGTAAGGTAACCTTTATTTGGTAACTTCCAACGAACAAAATGGCCCACACTTACACAGCCATATAAGGAAGGGGATGACACACAGCATCGCATTTTACACTCATGGTGACTGCAACAGCACTAATGCCCCAAGGTATGCTGGGAACTGGCTATCCCCGAACCCAATTGGCCTACACCAGCCAACCCGCTCCCAGGTCCAGTGGCCGACACCGCATAGCCCCCCTCAAGGACCAACCGTCCCAGTTGCCCACAACAACACAAACCCAGATAATGATTATAGTCCCCAGTAAAGTCTCTGGACTTCCTCTGTCTCTCACGCCAAGGCCTCCACCAACACTCCGGCTGTACGGGGCTTCACAGTCTTTCACTTCCATGGCACAGCTTCGCTCTGTGCTCCTCTGGGTTTATGGTCTCTGCACTGCAGAAGTCATGAGCTTGTTTCAGTCTGCATGCTGAAACTGGCCTGTAACCATGTTGGCTGTGCTGCTTGCATTCACTGCCCACTGTATGCTTAGCTTTACTTGGTGAAAACTGGGGTATCACCACTACACACTGCCTGCTCTCTAACACTATGTTGGAGTTCGTGTCAGGCACAAAGAGAAAAGAATCAGGGCGCTGATTACGGCTTAGGTTCATCGCACTGGCTCACTTGGTGCCCTCACTTCCTGCACCACCAGCACAATATCTGCACGCCGGCTATCTGCTCTAACACTGCTCCGCTCTCACTGGCATGTTCTCCCCCAGAATAAACTCCACCCACTCAGCCACGCTGACTGTTTCCTGTGGAGTCATTGGAGCTGCAAACTGTACTTGCTGTTCTAACTCCCCAAGAACAAGCGCATTCACAAAACAGTCCAGCGATAATTCTACGCAAACTGCTTCCGGAAACGCTGGACATGCTTGCCTCAGCATCGTACTAATTTCAAAGGCCAGCATGCTCAGCCACTTTCCACTAAAACGCCGACTTTTCAAGAGTTCATGCTACTTCACCTCCATAACCCCAGGTATACATCCGAAACACCACTGGAGTGCTGCTGTCAATGCTGTCATGCTGCTCAGCTGGTAGATCCACTAGCGCCTGCAGCACCTTTCCCTCCAAAGCCAGACACAGTTGCAACACCATCTCCGCCAGCGTCCAGCTGCAGAAGGCGGCAACGACGCTCAGCTATGCGTGGTAAAATTCCCACACGCTTTCGCCATTGTAGAGGGGGATCTGGATTGTGCCTGGATCGTGCCTCTCTGTCACAGCCCGTGTCATCTCCACCACCATGGCTCCCTGACAATGAAGCCGCCACCCTCATCTGATGTTGCCCGCATGCCACCGTAGCCAGAAGGCAGCCCTGCCACACTGGAGCTATCTAGGATCACACTGCCTTGTCCCCCATAACTTGTCCATGATTATGTCACAGAGCTCTGCCCCAAGTCTATCCCACTTCTGACACCAACACGACACCATAGGAGTGGGGTCACACAAAGTAGCCAATTTCCAGACCAAATTCTCTTTTTGTACGGTGCCTCTGACTTAATAATCTCCAAACACCAAGGACATAATAGTGCACACTTAACCATACAAGGTAGGGGATGACACACAGCAACACATTTTACGTTCATGGTGACTGCAACAGCACGAATGCCCCAAGGCATGCTGGGAACTGGCAATCCGCAAACCCGTCTGGCCTACACCAGCCAACCCACAGTCAGGTCCGGTGGCTGATACCACAGTATTCATATTGAGTGTGAATGGAGGGCACTTGTAAATAAAATGATTTATCAGTCAGCTTGATGTTCAGTTTGATGTCTTTCCTGTTTAAAACCCCTAACTGAATTCATGAGATTTTTTATAAATCCCTTCATGATATGTGCAGGAAGGTAGGGGATTAGTCGACAGGGACTAAAATTCAAATTCAGTTTCAGTGACCACGTGTTGACTGCCAAGAAAAGTAGTCATTACACTACGAGTATACGACAGGTGACAGTTTGATCTTCAAGATGCATAAGTTGTCATAGATGCATTTTTCTTGTCATAAACAGAAGACATTTAGCTTAAAAATTAAAAATTAAAATCCCGCGCGTGCTTTCGGGTTTAATCTGCTTTGTTGAAATGCACAATCATTTTGGTCAAAATTACCCTGGCATTTTTTTGTTGACTTTAGTTGTAAACAAAAAGCAATACTAAATCTCTGCCCACGATTGTTCACTTCGTCTGACGTTGCAAAACTGTAACTAGTGTTATAGCTTGAACGAAAACCCACTCCAATGTACCTCTATAAACGGGTTGCCAGATCTGAGTCAAAAAAAGTCCAAATCCTACTCACAGTTTTAAAGATTAACGCCAGGTTACAATGTAACTGCAAAGTGTAATATTTAAATGTTTTATCATACAATATAAGATTTTTAACAACAACAACAACAACAACTATTATTATAATTTTAACATATGAACACATTTAATATAACGTATGCAAAGCGCGCAGTTCAAACCTAATACCCAAAGCGTAGGAAAGCTACACGAGAAAACTGCGCATCTGGCAACACGGCTCTGAACGCTTCAGTCACGTGACATGCGTGTCAGCTGATGTTGTCTGGCGGAAAGAGGACCTGCTAGCCGACATGCTGAAACTGCTCGAGAAAATATCTCCATCAGAGTGTCCTAAAGTAGGTAACAGAAAGCGAGCTGTGTGTTGTTCTATAAAGTCCGTACACCTGCATGGTAATGTGAAGTGTGAGTGTAATACACTGGTGCAGGTAACGCGTTTGGGAGAGGGAAAGTGTTTTGTAGGGAAATCGAGTCCAGACTAGCATACCTGAGGAATAAAGCAGGTGACATAGACACTGAAGTGAACGAGCTGTTATTTATTCAGGAGTGGAAATGATGAGTGGAATCATTTGATTTTTGCAATAGTGCCTAGATAAGCTTATTCCCATGTTGATGTACTCCATTACAGGTCATAACGATGTATTGCTGTAAACAGATCCTGACATTCGTTCTCCTCTTATACCTGTGATGAGTAAACCTGTTATTGGTTACTGTTGTCCAGCTCCTGCACAGGGTGGCTGATGGGCTCTGTGGGCGGAGTCACCCAAAGCGCACAGACTATGGTGAGACATGGAGTCTGCTGCAGTGGAGGGAACTGATCAGCTCACTAACCCACTTCTTCCGAGTCGCTGTTGGGAGGAAATACTCAGATCAGGAGGTTAAGTATCTGAATGTTTACACGCTTACAAACACACTGCTTAGGGTTTAAATTATGTTTACACTAACTATGCGGCCAAAAGTATGTGGCCGACTGACCGATCACATCCATATGTGCTTTTTTATTTTTACTTTTTATTTTTTCTTAAGACTGTTACATTTATGGCACTTGCCAGGCACCATTAGTTATCCAGAACGACTTACATTTATATCATTTACACAACTGAGCAGTTGATGCTTGAGGGCCTTGTTCAGGGGCCCAACACTGACAGCTTGGCTGTAGTGAGATTTTACTGGTCGCAACTTACTGGTCCGTAGTCCAACATCTTAACCACATCGTTTAAAAAGTTGGTCCTCTTCCTTTGCAGCTATAACAGCCTCCAGTCTTCTGGGAAGACTTTTCTAGATGTTGTGCTCATTAAACCACAAGCGTGCCAGTGTGGTGAGGCTCTAACGTCAGCCGGTGAGATCTGGGGCGCAGTCTTGCCAAACCACCCTTGGCAAATGATGTCTTCATGGACCTCACTTTGTGCACAGGGGCACTGGCGTGCTAGGACAAGTTTAGGCCTCTGAGTTCCACTGAAGGAAAAAGTGTAATGCTACAACATACTAAGACATTCTGGACAATTGTGGCAACAATTTGGGGAAGAACTACATACAGGCGTGATGGTCAGGTGTCGACATACTTTTGACCATACAGCATTTCACTTTATATATATTATGAAAATTTGTGTATGTCGAAAATTTTCCAGGACTAATCTCTGTTAGTGGTGCTTAATGTGGTGTGTGCTTTGCATACCCTTCATATTAAATGTTGAGATCTTATAGACCGTATGTATGTCATGCATTTTGCTTTTTTGTGCCTTTGGTTTGTGTGGATGTTTAGATCCAGGAATTGTTGGGTGATCTGGAATCCGTACATGCAGAGTCTGTTCTACAGTGTGTGCATGCCAGGCAGGAGGAGATCAGGCAAGCGCTGGTGGACAGAACCAACAGAATCTGTAGTACACAACTAGATGACTTCAACTGGCAGCTAAAAGTACACAAAAGTGCTAAGTTGTCCTGTCTAGGGATGCACCGACTCAACATTCACTATTAGTAATAGGGCTGATTGTCACCTGGAAGGCTGGATCAGGATCAGATCAATCCGTATCACTCATCCACAAACCTGTTTTATTGTTTTTATGTTGACAGACATGACACAAATATTGTAAACGAGCATAGGACACAAATTGTTGTAAAGCACGCTGTCCCTGTGCCTCTGATGTTTTGCTTAACTTTACAGCAGACGAGTGCAGTCAGCTCACAGGTATTAAGAGAACGTCAGTATTGGGAATCAGCCAATACCCAGCATTCTGATATCAGGATTATATAGAAAAAGGAACAAAATGGGGTCGGTGCATTTCTAGTCCTGCTAGTTAATACATTGATTTGGTTGACCAGATAGCTTTCTGATTCATTCTCATCCATCCCTTTGGCTCCTCTTAGCTTGCATTATCCAGCGACAAGCTGTCCTCTTTGAACACTCCTCTACTGAACCTCTGTCTCGACCTGACAGAGAATGGAATCCAGAGAGCTGTAAACATAGAAATGAATAAAGACGAGCTAAACACACTCATCGCCGCATTAGAGGCTGCTAATAAGGTACCCTCTTTCTATCACATCCATCGTTTCTCATAATTTAATTAGTCAGTGTTTTGGAGATGTGCACTATCATGTTTGTCCTTGCACTAATCTCTCCTCTAACACACTGCGTACTCTCTTAGGTCATCCTGCAGATGAAATGAATGGAGCACTTGAGCTGTGAATTTGCAAGGACATGCGTCAGGAGTGAGGAACTGCAGTCCTTTTATAGGACTCTGCTATTGTGCAAATAGTAAAAAGAAAGGCTTGGATGAATGTGTATATCTGAGTTTGTGTGTATTTAGCCTAGTGCATGTGGAGGTTGTACAGTGTTGACTGAGGTTGGGATCATTATGTTTAACAGCATTGGAAATGGACTGACATAACTGAATGTTTGCTTCTCTTCATTTTTTTTTAATTTTTTTTTTTACAAGAGTTTTAATGAGACATCATGATCTTGATTATGTAGCAGTATTCTCCAAATTCATGTGTTTTTAAAAGTGAATACAAACCATTTCCTTATTCTAAAAGTGTGAAACATTATGAAAGATGAGGTATAGAATTGAGTGCTGTTTAAAGTAACATATGTTGATTATTGAAGATTGAAATTAATGCACAATAACATAGTCAAAGCTCCTGGCAGATATACCGCTGCTCATTCAGGAGTAACAGATAGTAATTAACGTGCCCAGAGCCTGTAACAGATAATAATTAATGAGAGCAGAGTCTATCTTATTAGACTTTTCCTCCTCGTTTCCCTTCCCTGGTCTAGCCAAGCCTTTCCGTTCCAATGAACTGTCAGTTCAGTCCATTTGCCCAACCCCAAAGAGAACGCTGGCTGTTTGAGTGTGTTAGGGGGAAATGCTTATTTAAAAAAACTGCATTTTTTATTCTTCTAACCTACAGCCATTTGCTTCATGCTGCATGTTTCTCACTCTTACTCAAGATCTGTAGGTGGAAGCAAGGTACTCTTGTCAAAGGGGTCTTGAGAGGTACTGTAGAGGTTACTTTATACTATGCACAAGTGTTCTCTGTAGCACCACAACAGATAACAAATCAGCACAGTAGCACTGGTTTGGTGAAATATTTTATTTGAATCTTTCATGATTTCTCTTGGTTTAAGAGGATTCTTAACAACAGCTGTGCTTGTGTTCATAACGCACACATACACACACCCTCATTGGTTTCACATACATTCCTGAAGCACACATCCCCATCAGCATGGGAGCACAAAGATCAAAAGCATGAATATAGTTCACAAGTATGCTATATAAACAGCTTTAAATGTTGTGTTAAACGACACCAGCATCAGCATCTGCTGTGATCCTTGTTCATCAAGTATTTTTACTTGAGTCCTAAATGTGTTTTGTATATGTGATATTAAATCAGTAGGTCTACAGACATGCTTAAAATAGTGTAACTGTGTGTCTGTTCTGGATCATGTTTCAAAAATTGAGAGGCCTCTCTTACTGACTATAGAGTAGAAGTATAGTTACCTCACTGAGAATTAATTACATGGATACTCCTCTCCAAGTCATAGATTGTCACTGATATACTGGAATGTTCTTTTATTTGCTACTACCATGTCAATGCGGTATCTATAATGTTAACATAGAACATCTTAAAAGCCCAAATAAACTTGTCATTATGGAAACCTTGAGTTAATATTTTTCTCTAGAAAAGTTATTTCTATGCAGTTTTCACTCTTGCTTTATGCCTGACCCTGTAAAATATCACAATTTTGATTCAAAGGCACAAATTAAGCCTGAAGAAATAACAGCAGGTTGGGTAGATTCTGTCTGCATTTTGGCCTTTCTCGTTTGTTTTTCCGGTGATCCTTAGTACCACACAAGTCACAGTGAATATCTTAAAAGTTAAAAATAATTGAGAATGGTTGACATTCAATGGTTATAACCACAGGGTTTTAAAGAAACCAGTAAATCACTGGCCTCTGCTACAAAAACACCTTTAAAGCAGAAGCAGAATTCACTTAAAGCTTGTGATGGTTTAATTGAGTCATATGTACCCAGTGGGAGGTAGCGGGGTTGAGACAAAACATGTATTTATGAACATTGTGATTTCTTTCAGTGTCTCTTTCCTTTGCCTTTTAATTTGACACGAAGTAAGTCTTGAGCTGCTGTGCGCTGTATAAGAGTATACAATGATGCTTGGTATTGTTTGTTAGTATAAGTAATTATGGTGTCTTTTTTTTAAATACCTGACTTCTTAATTAAAGAAATACACTTTCACACAGGTTTTCTGAAAAGATTAAACTTATGTTCATTTGTGTATATATCACCTTGTAACACATTGTGTAGAAGAGCTCAGTGTGGCTACTCTAAAGACTGTCTAATACACAAGTATTTAGTAAAGTGCACCAAGATCGTGTTAGCACAGGTGCACATATAGTCCAAAGCTTTAGTGTCTAGAATGAGCTGTTCCAAAACAGTGCAAATATTTAAAAGGCTGGTACATACTCTGAGAGTTAACTTTGTGTACTGGCTCAAGTCATAGTGTCTGACTTTTAACTGCTGCCTATAGTTGTAGCTGTAATGTTAGGACTAACTCTGGCCTGTAGTGTATTCTTGAACACTTAGATGCAGCACCATCACACCCCTGTAATCCATTCCCACTTGATGCAGGGGTGATGAATAGAAAGATCTAATCAAGAACTAATAGTTATTACATTAGCTAGGTGACTGTATAGCTCATATATGGCAAGATATTAAATTAAATTGCAGTTTTTAATAACCCCCCAAGTTAAAAATGCTTGACCAGATCTGATAAATAGAAGCTAAGGTGAGTGCACCACTGTCCCCTAGTGGACGTAGTAAAGCCAGTAGACTAGGTTGAAGAAAGTGTAGGTGATGGGAAAGATGACACGCGACCACTTGTCGATGGCATTCACATCTGTCAGGTCTGGAATTTTCACCTTAAGCTGAGAGGCTCGCTTCCTCAAGCGACTCTTCTTGTGCTTGACTGGCCGCTGAAGAGAAGCAGTCGGCCGACCGTAAAGGTCACAGCCTGTCAGGGGCTTGCGGTATTGGATGCTGGCGCTGTCATAAGAGAACATGGTATTCCTAGGGTCACCAAGACCACCAAGCATCTCAGCCCCAGTGAGGCGCAGGTCAAGATTGGTAAGGGGAATGTTTCCATGGACATCCACCTGAGAGAAAGAAAAAGGAAGAGGTGGGGTTTCAGATAGAAATGAGGTATGACTATGTGGTGCTACTTTTTAATGACGTCGGATCTTAGATCTGTTCACCTGCATTTTGTTGCTCTCCAGTCTGCTCTTCTCATTGTTGCTCTTAGCAGCTTTTTCTGCCACTTTCTTCTGTAGGTGAGGCCCTCGGCCGAAGAAAATGTAGTTAACAAATGCATACTCGAGCAGGGCCAAGAACACGAAGACAAAGCAGCCCATTAGATAAATATCTATAGCTTTTACATAGGGGATTTTGGGTAGTGTCTCTCGTAGATGGGTGTTGATGGTGGTCATGGTCAGTACAGTAGTGATTCCTATGGAGATACAGCAAGACTAAATACAACTCACCTGAGCTTACAAAAGGCAATAAATGGAAATAATACAAAAAGGTAATTATCATATAGTAATCACTACCTACTACAATTCATACAACTGAATTCATGAACATGCATTATGTGATTAATGCAGCATGGTATTTACAAATATAGTGCAAAGTCATGTGTTGTATGCATACACACACACACACACACACACACACACACACACACCTAGAGCTACCCGTGCTGCAGAAGCATCATAGTTAATCCAGAAGGAGACCCAAGACAGGATGGTGATCAGGTTTGAGGGCATGTAGGTTTGCAGGATAAAATATCCAATGTTTCTCTTCAGCTTAAAGCTCAGGGAGAGACGAGGGTATGACCCTGAAAGGGCGGATATGAGAATAATGTCTGTGGGGCCTCTCTTAGCAAACACTTTCTGACATGTTTTTGTACTGTCTAGATATTTTTATACCCAGACCGTTGCTGGTCAAATGCTTTAACAACAGTTTGCTGTCAAACCAGGAATTCAATTACACAACAATAATAGGTAATTGTAGTAACACTCACAAAATGTTTTTGGCTCTGTACTCCATCTAGAACATTGGACATTTTGTAACTGTACATTATTTAGATAAATACAGTAGTTTTATTATCAGGTACTGTACATCTGTACTACTGCCCTATATTCATCTTTCTACTTTTACTGCAACACAAACAAATTAAAGTAGCTTTCATCAGTACATCATCTGCTTTCCTTTAAAGCAGATAATACAGTACACAAGCTACTTCAATTCAATACAATACAATATTATTCTTTTAAAAGAAAGTATAGAGTAGTCTAGAGAGTACAATTTTTAAAAAATAAGTTTTAGATAACAGATAAAACTGTCAGATGTGCTGTACCTGTTGCAAACACCACCTTCTTAGACAAAGTTTTATAGTCAATGATGGAGAACTGTGGCAACTCAATGTTGTCTACCCCAGTCACTGAACTTCCCTCCTGCCAATAAAACTCAATGTCATCTGTGGTATACCCATCTGAGAGAAAGAGAGGAAGGGAGACAGAGAGAGAGAATGAGAGAGAAGAATAATGCAACTGAAAGGATTAAAAAGCTGTTGAGAATATACGAAAGATCTTATACAGTCGTACATACATAGGTCGGTTATAACTTTTTGTTACTTATGATAATGAATGACTGCAAAAACAACATTTTGCTATAACAACAAATGTATTAGAAAAGACTGCTGGCAAAGTACACCTTTGTGAGAGTTAAAATGCCCAATGGGTGCATGCTTAAGCTATGGTGTACTTTATGAAATGCCAAATTAGAGTACCGGTACATAGGCCAGTCAGTGCTCATATAACTTTTCAGGGCATAGCAAGGATGAGAGAGGTGTCAGCCACCTGTTCCCACACTTTCTTGTCTAGGCACTAAATCAGTGTGTGATTTGCACAGTGCTGAAATAGTGTGAAAAGCTCAGTGACAACTCCTCATTTAGACTAAACTGACAGGATTTTCCTTCCCTGCAGATTTATGCTACTTGTCTAAAAAGGAACCCAGAGCTCTAGCACGTTAGCGTTTAATCACAGAGACTTGTGCTTCTTCAATTTATAGGAACTCAGCCATAGACATGAATTATTCCTTTTTGCAATTAAATATGACCTTAAAATAATTAAAAGGAACATAATAGCAGAGGATAAGTTACTAAGTATAGCATCTTGTACAAATGCCACTGTGCAAAAAACAAGGTCCAATGGCTTGTGGAACTTAACAGAGGGTTCAGAAAGGGTGTTTACTTGGAACCTAATTTACACAGATCTCAATTTAATCAACCATCTCTGGAATATGCTGGAAAAACAATTCTGATCCATGGGTCTGTTGGCACTAGGTACTACAGCAAACCTTCAGAGGTCTTGTGAATTCCATGCCTTGTTGGGTCAGAGCTGTTTTGGCAGTACAACGGGTTTCTACGCAATGTTAGGCAGGTTGTTTTAATGTTATGGTTGATCGGTATATTACATTATATAACACATTTCTGGAAAAAAATGTGTAAGTGATATATAGAGACATATATTATAAACTATACTGTATACAGCATACCCATTGTTTGGTTAAACAAAGAAATTAAAAGTCTGCAGAGGAAGTCTTTCAAGATGCTAGCTCATCTCTTACATAACTGCAAAACTGTGTACATAAGAGAAGTGATATTGTTTTAAATGGAAATTGCATCGTTTCTTGTTTTAGAGCAAATTTATTATATTCAGAAATGTTTTATTTTTGACACCACATTTGTCTTAGAAGACATGGCAAAACACAATATGAGCATATTTAGCATGGATCTCAAAAAAGCTTTTGAACATTTGACTGATTGACTGGCACCACAACTGGATGACAGTAGGTCATATCCTCACATTAGCCTTTGTAGATCATAGAGTTGAACTTATTAGGTCTAACTAACTACTTTATAACTACTTTGTGATGAGCAATAAACAGGACTTACAGCTCTCAATCTCCAGGGTGCAATTCTGTTCATCCAGGGGGTACCTCCGCAGGTCCATCATACAGGCTGCTGTTGTAGTTATCCTATTCAAATAAACACCACTATATCTGAACACAATTCACAACTGAACAAACAGTGGTCATCCACTTGAAACTCGTTTGAAGTGAAATGTTCCAGTGGTGAGGTTTCCTGCATTAACTGATTATGTTGTCCTTATACATAACATATCTTACATAACATACAGGGGTTAGACAATGAAACTGAAACACCTGGTTTTAGACCACAATAATTTATTAGTATGGTGTAGGGCC
>JAOVVH010000048.1:11751846-11762046 GCA_028566435.1 Scorpiodoras heckelii | reverse complement strand
AGCTCAATATCCCAGAAGTTGAACTGAGTTGATGCTATACTCTGATTAAAAAGTGTTCCCTTTATTTTTTTGAGCAGCGTATTTAACTACATCTGACATGAGCAGCTTGAAGATAGCTTGCATATGTAGGGCAAACACAGCGTCATTTATCATCATTATACAGGAACTATACAAACTCTACATGACTCGCACTGACTAACTCCAAAAATGCATCTTTAGGAAAGCCAGGGGAATACTGCTTGACCCAGAACACACACATATATAAATAGCGCAAACATAAAAATAATAAAACACTAGCATGAATATTAGAAATAACTGACTTGGACCCATCCAATACACTGTTTTTTTTTTCAGTAAACACTAACCTGAGGCCATAGAGCACAGTTCCATCTGGATGCAGCCGAATCATGCGGTTCTTGACGGTGACACCATGAACAAAAGACTTCTTGTCATTTATGAAGTAAGTGTCAGGCACCCACAGCTGATCAGCCACACGGTTATCCAGTGTTAAGTTCAGAGGGATCCCTGTGTAGGACAGGCGTTTATCACGCCACGATTGCTGGAAATACATGGTGATGGTGTAGTCCTGTAGCAAAGGCACACATTTGTTTTTATTTCACAATTTTTTTCCAGAAATTGAGCTCTTGCCCCTGAAATGAATAGCCTGAACACCTAATTAACTGATTAACAATCATTCTATTAGTGTCACTGACTCTGTAAATCATACAGCTTTCCCTGTGTTCTATGAGGCTGGTAATCAGAATAAATGCTAGTTAAAAGTATGTTGTATTTTGTTCTTATTCAGCCCAACTCCACTATGAATTTATAGATTTCTAACACAGAAAATAGACAACATGGTTTGGTGCTCATTGTTTCCAGGACACTTAAGCAATTTAGACAACTAGTCAATTTTCACACGTGAGCCCCAAAAATTGATCTTTCCTATTCTTGAATTTTAAAGACATTAAAGCCCAGGTACATTAACTCACATCCAGAACACATTTTAAAACTGTATTGTAATTTGCATAATTTGGCAATTAATATTAGTGGCTTTTCACGATAGAGAGTGACCGTTCTAATGAAGGATGCTCTTGATTTTAAATAGATACTGTATGCCTCTTTGTATAATCCTCTTGTAATACTTTTTAGTGTTTCCTGCTCAGTGTTCTGGAAAAACTTTGTCTCATACAGGGTTTCTGCCATTTAGTAACATTTCTCTTTGTTAGTATAAAGTATTGATTTTATATTTTTATTCTAAACTGAAAAAGCAGAGGTTTTTATAAGGTAATTAATAAGTAAATGGAGATCATGAGATCATTTGTGAAGTGCATACAGGTCTCTAAGAATAGGTCAATAGGAAGTTTCTAAATGCCCTTGAACTGTTTTAACTAACTGCTGTTGATCTTGAGAGGAAGCTCCTACACTTCAACCCGATTCACCTTATCTGTGCCGCAACACACACAACACAGGCTAGTCTGCAGTTTACAAAGGTGCTTAGACCAGCAATCCAGAGTACACCTTAGGAAAAACAAAGTTTCTGGAAACTTTCTGATTGTTGGATTTCAAGGTATGTAGGGCACCTGAAATAATTCAGGGTTGCACTGCATTGCCTTGTATGCAGTGGTTGAATGCCTTCTTGCATCATATAATAAAGCCTTGTGTTTACTATTAAAACATCGCTATGAGAAATAGCCAAATAACCATAACATAACATAACATAACATAACATAACATAACATAACATAACATAACATGACCATTAGCCTGTTATCCCAAACTATTCCCAATGAGGTACATTTGTATATGTAGGTGATCTGCCCTATTATCTCATTCTGTATCAGACAACATTATACTTGCCAGTTAGATCCTCAGGTTGCCCCATCCATGGCCTCACTAAGAGTAACACATGGAAAGTATTGGCAGGTTGCAGGTGGTCCACTTTGTAAAATGCCAAGTCAACACCCTATTGTAGTTCTCCTTGGTAGAGCCAGAACAGGGCACACTGCCCCACGACAGGCCTTATAATCTATAATACACCTGATTTCCTCTACTGCTAATTCTTCTAATGTTGCACAGATTTCAGCAACAAGGCCACAGATAGAACTGTTGGCCACTTGGAGTGATTTACCAATTGAGGACAGTACAGGAAACACTCCTGAATGCAAGAATCCCTACTCATATGCCTAGAGGTGTAAACTGTTTCACAAATGCTGTGCCCTATCCCTAAAATATGAATCTTTTTTAGGGACTGATATATAACTCCAAAGGTGTAGGTGGTGGCTCAATGTCACAAGCGGCAAGTGAATTCATCTGCTGGAGAAAAAACATGAGGGGCCCCAATGGGAGATTGACATCACCATGACCTATAGATGGGCTGGATGCCAGTGCCTGCTATGACATGCCACTCCATTAGAAGATATCCTCATGGCCATTACTTAGGGGCAACCGACTCCAGGAAGTCTGTCCTTCTGGCCATTACTGTGCAAGCTGTGAAAAATTACGTTAAAAGGATACTAATAAATCAGACATATTGCTTTAGATTAAAATTTCCCCCTAGATTAAGATTATTTCTGAAAATGCAGTTAGAGTGAATCCTTGTTTAGTTGACACAGATGTTTGATAAGAATAATCTGGTTCAGTCTTGTGTTCAAGTATTGTATGCAACCACAAATTCATCACAAGGTACTTGGGATAGCAGCCCTGTAAAGACTGCATTGTACTGCATACTTTCCATGACCTAATTTCTCTGCAACCATCACAGTAAAGACACTGCACTCATCTACTAGAACCAAGCAGGCTAGAGATTTACAGGTAAAAGCCCAAGAGTGAGATGTTGTTGAAAAACACACACAGACCAAAGGTTAAAAACAACACAGAAAACAAAACTTTAAAGGCCTGTGGTCTTTCCCTTCAGCAGTGCTCTTTGATATGCCAGAGACTGAATGCACCATAAAGCCGAGTTCTGAAACAGCAGCATCATGCCATGTGTTAAGTTTCGATGCAAGCAGTGTACAATAACAACAAATGCTGGATTCTCTGAGGTTAAAACAGGGGAGAGTATAACGAAAAGCTTCAAAATGACTCAAGCTGCAGTCAACAAATGACTCCTGTCAAAAAGCTACTATTTTTAACAAATCTAATAAATGCAGCCTACTGCAGCCTCCACTGGCTACCTGTTGCCGTCCACATCAGATCTGAAACACTGATGCTTGCCAAAATGTCAAAAGCAGACTAGCCCCCACCTACCTGACAGCACTTATCAAACTCAGCTCTGCAACATGCTCCCTTTGAGCCTCTAGCATGGCTTGGCCTGCCATCAAAATACAGGAAATGCATGCATCAGGACTCATTTCTGCACTATAAATGAACTTCCCCTTGTTGTCCAAACAGCTGATGCACTGGCTGTCCTCAAACAAACACAAAAGACCTACAAACCCCAGCTCCAGTACAGTTGGGACACTTTCTTAAAATGTAACAAGAACTGAAATCTGCAATTCACTTGAAGCTTGTTTATTAGACATAAGGACAACTTAATGTTGAAGTTAATTCTGTTTGTTTATAATAAACAAATTAAGAAACTGATGCATGCAACACACTAAAAAAATGCTGGGACAGAGACATGTTTATCACTGGGTCCAATCACCTTTTTTAAGTTATACTTTTTAACCATTTGGGAATTGAAGATATTAATTGTTGCAGTTTTGTAAGCAGAATTTTTGCCCATTCTTGTTGTGGACAAGACATAAGCCGCTCAACAGTCCATGTCACTGTTGTCTGATTCTCCTCTTCATGATCCGCCATAAATTTTCTATAGAAGACAGACCTGGACTGCAGGCAGGACAGTCAAGCCACGCTATTGTAACTTGTGCAGAATGAGGCCTGGCATTGACCTGCTGAAATAGACATGGAGTTCCTAGCAAAGGTTGTTGTCTTGACAGAAGAATATGTTTCTCCAAAATACCAATATAAGCCTCCACAACAATGGTACCATCACATATATATGCAGATCACCATTGCCATGGGCACTGATGCATCCCCATGCCATCACAGATGCTGGTTTTTGCACTTTTCGTTAGTACCTCTGTTTTTCTGCGCAAAAATAATATATGGCTTCCTCTTTGCTTAATACAATTTCAGGATGTATTTCTTGATACAGTGATGGACTGTGTTATGTGCCAATGATTTTCCAAAGTACTCCCAAGACCATGTGGCTCCATCATGGTAGCATGATGTTCTCAAACAATACCACCTAAGGGCTTGATGGTCATACATATTCAGCAGCGGTTTCTGCCCTTGGCCTTAACAGACCAAGATTTTCCCCGACTCCCTGAAGCTTTTCATGATATTATGAACTCTAGATGGTGAAACGTTGTAAGAAAAATTGTATTTGAACTGACTGAAAATTTTCTCATGAAGTTTGGCACAAAGTGGTGAGCCACAACCCATCCTTGCTTGCAAAGATTAATCTTTTGGTGGATGCTCCTTTTATAGCCTTAGCATAATGCTAATCAAAGGTGTTGATGTTACCAGTTGAACTGCTCATTATGGAACCTTTTCAGTCTTATTTTACCTCTGTCCCAACTTTTTTTGAGTGTGTTGCAAGTATCAGTTTCTAAAATTATTTATATTTTACAAAGAGAATTAAGTTCATCATTGAAAACACTGAAAATATTTTCTTTGTCTCTTTGTTAAATAAAGGTTCATGTAAATTAACAAATTACAGTTTTCAGTTTTTACTGCATTTTTAGAATGTGTCCCAACTTTTCTGGAAATGGGGTTTGTACATCTTTACCAAGCACTTCATTGTGCACTAATTAAGAAAACATCTCTTGTATATTTGGGTTGCTGTACAGAGAGAGGAGAGAGAGAGAGCGCAGTGCTGAGATAGTTGCAAGTCTCTGAAGAAAGAACTGCAACATTGTAATCAGTGACAGAATAGGGTTTTTTTCCACATCTCCTTTGCTGTCCTGCCCAACTCCTGCTGCAGTTAGACTAAAAATATCTTGAGAATTCATCTTCACATAATCATTTATCAGGAAGAAATGGATATCCAGCTGGGAGGGCTTCTAATTCACATATTGACAGAATCTGTATTTCTTAATGGTCATAAAGGTACAAGTGCTTCATTGTATATGTACTTGCATTTTTCTGCACATCAAATACTTGATGTGTACTTGCACATCAAATAATTTATTATTCAATATAGAGAGAAAATGCTAAGGTCTTCAATGCAAGTTAAGAGCTGACCTGGTTAGTGTGCCAGTATCACTAGTATCCTTAAACATATAATAGTAACATTTCATAAAAGTAATGCCTAGTTACTAGACAGTGCTAGATATTTTTAACTTGCTTTGAACATACTGTTCTTTACAATTACATCCTTTACAGTATGTTACTACACTGACATAGATATGAAGTCAAGAACTTTGAGCAGTATTCTGAACAGTATTCATTTGAAAAAATATAAAATGAATCAAATTAATACAGCACAAGTTTATTTTAATTCAGTGTAATTAGTACAAAGCTATGAGTTGTACTGTATATCATCATAAATATACTGTGTATTTTTTTATGTAGTTTCAACCAGAACTAATCCAACAAATCTATCCAGGTTTAATTTTTCCACAACAGTGTGTCTTTTTTTTTTTTTTTTTTTTTTTTACATTTTTTAGAAAATAATATAAAGCTTGTGCAGTATGACATCAGTCCACAGATGTAGAAGAGCTGTGCTTTCTGGCTCCTCCCTGCAAAGCCAACGCTGACTTACTAAAATAACTAATGCATGACCTCCTTCACAAAAATGGCTCTGTTCAGATCACTAATCCATAATTCACTAAAACGTCTTTTCCATCATGAGATGAAGTGGAACCTTGTCAGTAAAAAAAAACAAAAAAAAACCTATAGCCTATACAGTCCAAGAGCCAGAGCACCTCAGGGACCCACATACAGCACTGGAGTAGCAGATGAGATACAGATGACTTGTTTTTACGTTCGTTTCATTGTTCCCCGGACAGCTGTACTATACTGCCATCCCTATGTTTTTGTTACTGCTGATATTTATTTAGAAGCTAAGTGTATATTAGGACAAATTCAACACTGTACATAAGACTGCTATGTGTAAGTGAAGTGTGTGCCACATCATGAATGATATTACTGATCAGAGAGCATATACTAATATTACAGGAATAAAACCAAACATTATTATGCATTTCCCCCATCAGATCATTAACAGTCTGCTCTAAAACGTGATGTCGGGGTCCTAATCTATCACCATCATCATCATCATCATCATCTTAATCAAATTCTCATTAATCTTTTAGCAGCATTTCACTCTTAGATCTCATTCAATAGGCGTACCCACAGATGCCTCTGTGTGTATTTCTTGTGTGTTGTAGTTGTGTTTTGGCAACACTGAAATATTCGTTCTAAATCGAGATTAATATAATGCATTTAAGCACGTTCAAAACCAATTTATATGTGATTGTACTCTGTAGTTTATACCTATGATTCAAGTTTTGCAAGTTTTGGAGCACTCATGAATTAGTTGTGCTGAACCCAAAAGACAGACCTTGAACACACACCCACCCACACACACACACACACACACACTCAGATATACACAAATAAACAGAAGCAAACTTCCTATCTCGATGAACATACAAGTATAAAGTAAGTAGGTACACTATAAGCTGTGTGCTGCTGCGCTGCTCACCATGTTCACCTCAGACACCATATCGATACTGGAGATGTCAATACTCATCCCGACGTCAACCGGAGGACCTGCGAAACGCAATCCATCAAATCTGTAACATCAGCTCCTCATTCCACATTGCACCATAACTTACACGCACATCGACAGGGCTTTTTACCTGTGCTAAACAAGTTAATTACCTCCAAAATCGGGCCTGAGCCGAATGTCGTAGCCTTTGAGCAGTTTGTCCACGGTGACTTTGACGTACGACATGTTGCTGGGCTCGTTAACCCTGCAGGAGAAGAAAGTGATGTTGGATAAAAAAATACAAAATAATAATAATCGAGGCAGAGAGGGCAGAGGCAGACGCAGAGATAGATGTGTGCGAGTCTTACCTGTGCGAGATCGGAGTGCGGCCGAGTGTCACGGCCACCAGCATGGGCAGACACAGCAGCGCCGGACGCCAGCGCTCTCCAGCCCTCCACATGGCGCAGAGACACAGCTCACACCGTCCACCTGCTCCGACGCGGTTCCGCAATCTCAAGTAGGCAGCGCTGCACGCACGACGTGACCAGCATAAATATGCAAAACACACACGCGGACAAACAAGGCGAGCTGATCTAATGAAGAGCGTAGCGGAGACGTGAGAGTGCGCCAGATCTGCACCCGGGGCCGTCCGTGCTGAGGCGGTGGAGACGCAGCGCCAGAAGTGTATCAGTATGCCGGTCAGATCCCATTGTTCCTGGCGCGGCGCGGCTCCAAGCACTCTGACTTCTCCGCACCTGCTTGAACATGCAGAGAAGCCCAGAAGTGCAGTAACCACCAGTGTTCGCCTGCTTGCTCGTCTGATCGTCACTCCTGTCCGAGGTGTCGCACGCCTCACTAAGTGCGCATGTTTTTGGTTATTTCCACGACTGCACGCAGGCGCTCCGCTCCGAGAGCGCTTTTTTTTTTTTTCGCGCCAATTCTAAATTGGCCACGCGTCACGCGCCCGTGCACGTGTAAATCACTCATTAGAAACCCAGAAAACGAATTAAAACGTACACGAATAACGCGCGGTGGCATGAATAATGAACGAGAAGAGCTCGGGCGCTTTATTTCTCATAGGAAACGTGCAGGTTGTCGTGCAACAATTTGAAAAGTGATATAAGATATAAACAAACAAAAAAAAACCTTAGAGCTGTCCCTATGTCCAACAGTTTCTGCCTTAAGATACATGCTCCTGTAACTTTGGGCCCATAAATAGAAATATTTACGTGCTGTGGGATATGTGTCTGGTTCATAAAATCTCATTTCTTGGACTTCATGAGCTGTCGAAAGAAACGCTGTCTCTTGTACTTTATCTACTTTATGTAAATGCATGCACAAAAAGAAAGCAAGAGAGAGAAGAAACATATTACATCCCATCTAGGAGAGATTTAACCACCTTGTATTTTACCCGTCACAAATGGCTCCCAATGGGAGTTAGCTATTGCTTTATAACACATGAGATACCCAGTGTCCTTTGACTATTTCAGAAATAGGAATCCAACTATCTGTTTTATAGGTGATGTAATATATTTTCTGAAATACATAAGTGCAGTCTGACTTGACGCGCCTGCACTTTCACGGTTCAAGAGTGCCATCCTCTGTTGCATCTGCAAAACTATCTTATTTAGTACTTGAATGTAGCCAAATTTTTGCTGTTTTACTCTGAGGGTTTTTTCAAAATTCTACCACAGATGATGACAAAATGAAATAGACACAAATCTCCATGAGAGCACCATTCCTCAACCCTTTAACTTCCTCTTATTCAAAGAGCTGTAATCCACACTGTAATCTAATCCAAACAAATCCAAACCCAAATACATATTTATATTTGACATCTTAAGTACAGATTTTTAGCGTGGTTGACTGGGATTCAGAAATGTTCTCACGGCTTTAGTGTGGCTTCAGTGGTTACTGATGAAGAGTCGCATGACTGTTTCACTATTCAGTTTGAGTAGATTTGAGTAGAAAGGAAACAAATGTAAATTTGGCCATAAAATGGGTGCACACTCAAGTTTTTCTTTGTGCCGTTTGACAAACTGTCTTTTCTAATCTTAATCTCAGTACCCAAAGGGAACATTTTGACTCTTTTCAGTACAAAAGAGATCTTTTCTTCAAGTTAGTCTCCACAAATAGGCCTACATGTTTCTCACACACATCCTATATCATGTCATATTATGTTTTATCTCTAGGGGGCTCTTTAGCCAAAGGAATAGATTTGAAGTCATTCTAATGTACTGAATATTATTCCAAAGATTGGGTGAAAGAAAGAGGGATTATGTGTCAATACGTGTTCATCCGAAATGCGTGTTCACCATGGTGGCCTTGTTTCCTACACAAAAGTTGAGAAAAAGAAGACGTGTATCTCCCTTTTCCAGTGCCTGAATTTAGTGGCTACTTTCAGATTTTTGTGTGGTTTGGAAATTTTGCTGAAACATGGCTCACCGTTTAATGACATTAGTTCTCCTGTATTTTGTACACTGTGACAGAAAACACACTTGCTATCGTGAAGAAGTTGAACAAAGGCACATAATATGGTCAAATGTTTGTGGACATCTAACCATCACATTATATGTGCTTGTGTAACATCCAGTTCCAAAACCATGGGAATTAAAAGTGAATTGGTCTGATGTTTGTTGTTATAACAGCCTCCACTCTTCTCGATTTTGGAACATGATGCTGTGGGGATTTGCCAATGCAGCTACAAGGGCATTCATGGGGTTGGGAACTGATGTCAGTTGAGGAGGCCTGGTGCACAGTCAGTGTTTAGATTCAGTTCTTCTGCTACATACTTGGCAAACAATGTCTTCATGGAGTTCACAGTGGGCATAGGGTTCCTTAGTTTGGGCCCCTTAGTTCTAGTGAATATAAATTGTAGTGCTACAGTATACAATGACATCCTAAACAATTGTGTCTTCATGTTTGTGGCAACAGTTTGGGGAAGGACTACATATGGTTGTTTTCAGGTATCCATGAACATTTGGCCATATAGTCTATGTCAAAAGCCTCTCAAATAAGCCACTGTAAGACTGCATGCTGGATAACAACGTTGTCAACTCTCAGGTACTTATTACAGGGTTATGTTTTTTAAAAAAATCACTAGAAAGTGGCCTTCTCTGCAGGTTAAAATATAGGATGATTATTAAAAGCAATTAAAATTCTCTTCCAATATCCCACATTAGAAGAGTTTTCAATACCCCTTTTATATCTATTGATATGTGTTGTATGGTACTGTCTGCTACACTCTTAGACAAGATATCTTCAAGGGTTCTTCACATTAATGAGTATATGTAGAACCATGGACTTTTTTAAGACCTGTATGAACATGTATTTGTTTGCAGTTATATGCAGTTTAGAAAGTGGGTATTTATGTGTGCCTACAGAAGATAAGTTATATATTCTATGTATATACAGTGGGTATGGAAAGTATTCAGACCCCTTTAAATTTTTCACTCTTTGTTTCATTGCAGCCATTTGCTAAA
>JAOVVH010000048.1:11708078-11724246 GCA_028566435.1 Scorpiodoras heckelii | reverse complement strand
TTGCAGCTTAGCCAGTGTGTTATCTCCTGGATGCAGGACAGCAATATGGAGGGAGGGAAGGAATCTGTTGATTTGAATAAGAGAGACATCAGTTGTGGCCACCAAACGGTATCTCTAATATTAATCTTACCATGGCAACGAAGGAAAGGTCGAAACCCTGGCATCATTTTGATACCTGGAGTCAGGAAACCAAGCGATGGCTATCAATTATAGAATGCTTGCAGGAGGGTGCCCGTGAGAAACCACCTTAGCCAAATAGTCACAGGAACTTAATTAGCACATCCATTATTAGATGAAGTCTTATCCTTTTGTTAGAAATCACTAATCAAACAGACTGACAAAAGGTTGTTGGAACCGGATTACCAAACATATATTTACCAGAACATTATTCATTACAGAAATATACCTAATTATTATACAAGTGAAACCACCCCCTTTTTGCAGAAGCCTAGTACTTATTTATGAATGTATTGCATATATTGCAGACTATTTCATTGTTTCATGTTCATAATGATGCTGGTGAATCCAAAGTATTTTTCAGTGCTTTGCTACTGCTCATTAGTGAATTAAAGACTGATTTTTGATTCAACTCTAAGAATTAATCCTTTTTTCTTACATTGGTGAAAACCAGGAAAGCCAGGTACCCCATCAAACATCTATAAAGTGTCTTGAAGAGGGCAGTTCACAGAAGCTCCCCATTCAATTTAATTGCACTTGAGTGGACCTTCAAGTAATAGTCAAAGAAACTGCCCATTTCTATGTGTACAAAGCTTGTAGAGACTTACCCAAGAAAACTCAAAGCTGTAAGTGCAGTCAAATGTACTACAAAGTATTAAATAAAGGTTCTGTGTGTAAAAATTGGCTAAAACTTCTACGAACGTGTTTGCTTTGTCATTATGGGTTACTATGTGAAATGATGGTCAAAAAGTAAATTTAATCCATTTTAAATTAATTCTATAACACCATAAAGTAGGCAAAACCTGAAAAGACCTGAATACTTTCTAAAGCCACTGTACATAACCTACCTTTCTATTTTCTTACCTTCTATCACCTTTTTATTTTCTTCCAGAACTAATGGAGATGACATATGAAAGTCGTTATATGGGTTTTAATAACACATCCTGATATATGCCCTGGACTGTTTACAGTAATAGTTGTAATATCATTTTTGATGAAGAATGATGACTGGCCATTATCCTCGTGAGGATAATGATCACTCAAAAGAGATGCTTTATTTACACTGAGAATGAGGTCCACTCAAATGGTGATACTGACCTCTTTTGATAATAAAAATTATTAAATCTATTAATACTGTCGTGGTTTGTATTCAAGTATGCCTGTGAAATCTGTGACTTCTTTTAACCAATGGGCTAATATCTGTTTACAAAGTGGAGCCCTTTTATTTGCTCCCTGAACCACACAAACAGCTTAAAGTGCACATGGCAAGTTGGACAAACTGTCTAACACAAAGTCAAGATCCTACTGTGAAACCATTGCTGTGTGTAGAGGTTGAAGACAATCCACACCTTTAGGGGTTGTTCTTAATGATTTATGTGCTTGCAGCAAAAACCCATAATCAGTTCACAGTATGTAGTCAATGCTGCTATATACATCTTTAGGGCAGATCCAGACACTTCTAGAAAACTATATAAAAACATTGTTCATAGTGCAATATAACCCTAATTTTGCATGGCACAGGGGGAAAAAAGTGCCATGATGTCAGAGTGCATGCACTTATAAAGACTATGTCTAGCCCCCTTGTAACCTTGCTAGCATGCTGGGTCGGGGTCAGACCCATAACGTCAGGGTGTGGACTGGCAGTTACAGTCTGATGGCTAGGGGTGTTCAACAGAAAATCTGTAATCAATACTATGGGGACACTGTGCTCTTGTCAAACTACTCATAAACTGCATTTATTCAAACTAGAAGCAGGAATTCTCTAGCAATGTTGTCTATTGTCCTATTCTATTGCCCTTTTGTGATGTTTTGTTAGTCTTTGCCCTTATGTGAACCCACCTTAAGTTCTTGTCTGCTGCCCTGGTATCAATCCTTGCATCCACAGTTACAGTTTCTGAAACTCACTTTTCTGAAAGCTGTAACCTACAATCTCATATGCTAGCTCATGTTTCAACCAAGGAGAGAGGATGTTCAGTGACTCCTGGACCTGTTCACTAAACAACTGTCCAGGCACTAGTGGCAGGTGTTTATAACAATCATTGACAATGGCATTTTTGGAAGCCAAACTTGCCAGTTGGGCCTTAAGGATGGAGAATGAGTCACTGAACTGACATCACACATGAGGAACTCGTCCTAATCTCCACTAATCACCATCAGTAAGTAAGGGTACTCATTTTCTCTTCTCTAAAGGTCTGAGCAGAGGAACCCTCTGTCAGCTGTAGCGCATATGTTTTTTTTTCCTATTCTTGCTCTGAAGGGCCAAAGTTCTTCTATAGCCTGCAGCAGTTCTTCCATAGGCTGGGGCATGCTTCCAAATTTGCAACTGGCATGATGCTGCAATTAGTTGCAAGGCTGTATATGTGATTTGTCAAAAATGATACAGTAAATATGAAAAAATCTGGGCACTGGTCATGTCTATCATCTAGCCCTGCTGGGGCTTGGGAGAACAAATCCAACCCTGTGCCCTGAGATACAGAAGTTTGAAGATTTGAAAAAAGTTCAACAACTCACAAAACGTCTAAACATAAATATAGGACACAGTAAGCTGTTGTACACCAACACAAATAATAGGTCGTGTGTCTGCTCTCTGAGTCACTGGTGAATATCAGTAAATCAGTACAAAAATTTGTCAGCAAAGGTGCACGGCAACACACCCTCCTTGGCAGGGCAGATTTTTCAGAAAAATGTGTAATTTTTTAAAAACACTTTTTAGGATCCCGAGTCATCTTTCACTCTTCAGCAGGAAAAGAATTGGAAAGAGGATGATCACAATGTAGTGGGGGCACAGAAGTAGCAATATAACTACACAGCTATTATTTATTGACAATAGAAGCACACAAGAAAAATCTAAGTTTCTGAATGAAACCTGGTGGTAAAGAAAGTAAGGAAGTAGAACCAGTACATAGTGTAATATTCACAAAACCATCCATCCTTGTCATGTCCACATGTGCTTAATAGAATAGAATAGAATAGAATAGAGATTCAGAAATTTGAGCACTCTAGAATAGAATTTGTCTTGTACCTTATACACAAAAAGAAGCATAACCAATAATTCAAAAATGACATGCCAAAAAATATTGTATGGCATATATCCATGTGCAGAAAAACAGATTTTAGAATATATTACTGCTTCTTAGTACCTGTACTTGAAATGACACAAATTTCCGAACAGAATTTTATTTCAAGATAAAATGAATATGCAATCTTTCCCAATACAACAAATTATGTCCAGGTCAGATGATGGAACATTTGTATTCAGGTGAGTTCTGATTTTTAAAAAAATGAAAGAGGAGAGATGAAACATCACCATGGTGATGTCAGCCATTAATATTCAGAGACAGTATGATATAAACTCAAAAATCCAAATAGTATTACACGACTGAGATCTGCTCAAACAAACACACAAACCCAGCTTTACAGTGTTCTAATTCACTGTGCTGTCTTGTAAAGCAAACAAAGACTGCTGTTTAAACAGGCCATGTTGTCTTGTTATTATGTCAGAGCCACAGTGAGCATGTAGAGGACTCTGGTTGTTACAGTATGATTATTCCAATGATATATTTTATATTAATGTGCAAATTTATTTATAATTCATGTTAAAGGTAGGCTAAAAGGATGCAATAATACACACACACACACTAACTAACTAACTAACTAACTAACTAACTAAGTAAAAGGAAACCTTTGGGCTCTTTTATGTTTTGGAATTTAAAAAAAAATCAGAAACATCAGGACACCATTTTTGACTGGGTTTTCTGGCATTTGTCCTGACATTTGAAGAAAACAAGGTATGCACACACACACACACACACACACACAGACACACACACACACACACACACACACACAGACACACACACACACACACACACACACAGAGAGAGAGAGAGAGAGAGAGAGAGAGAGAGAGAGAGATTAACAGTCAGGTTCTCTCAGACATATTAAGCATCAATGCTCTGTGTATGTACATGCAGTTGCTAAGCAACTCATTCAACACCCGTAATCTCTGTTGGCTGATTTGTTCTGTAGAAGAATCCCAATGCCCTCATCTCTTTTTTTCTCTTTCATCTTTCTGCTTTGTCCCTTCATCTGTTCATTAACTTGTCATTAAAACTCTTCTTGTACTTTTCCAAAAACATAATATGTTTAAATGTGTGATATCTTTACTTGTGGTTTTTGATTTATGCTTAAGTGCATATTTGTCAGGAAGAAGGTCAAGTGAAAAGAACTTTTAACATTGCAATTATTAAAAATGGCCATATCTCAGTGTAGTTTTGAAAAATAGGGTTAATTTAGGGTTTGCTTTAGAACTAGTACAGTCTTTCTATGGTTTTGCTTTTTTCTTGCTAATAAATGAGATACAAATAACAAAGTCATAACCTTGTGACCAGTGTCATATGCTCCATTGATCCTCTGTCTGAAACATCAAAAAACCCATTTAGCTACGTATATTCTGAAGTGAATGACTGGGCATTGGCAATGTACCAGTTCCATTAAAAGCTCTTTTGTGCATTTACAAATGTAGTGAAGTTGCAGCTTGATAAAGTGAGATGAATGCTGGCTGCAATGCCAGATACAGAAACAGGGGGATTGAGATCATTGTCACTAGTTTGGGTAGTAGTGTCTTCACTGGTTTTGTGTAATTTGGGTTATAGGACTTATCTTGCTTGTAATTTTATTAGTGCATGACTAATTCCTAGCATTATCATAGCTCAAAGAATTCAGGTCTACCAGATTTAGCTTTGGATAGTCCAAGTTTATGACTAAGCACTTTTGTAAGTCACTCTAGATAAGAGGGTCTGATAAATGCCATAAATGTAAATGTAAATGTAGCAGTGGCCTTGCAAGTAATAGAGACTACTGAAACTCAACACAAATACTGAGCACAAATACATGAGAGCTGACACACTGACACACTTGCTCTTGGAATCAATGAGATAATACCTATAACGGGAGGAGAAATGTATATATAATCCTACAGGCAACATTGTAAGCAAATGGAAACATAGTAGTAGAAGCAGTGCAGTAAAGCAGTAAAGTGTGGTCGATTTCTGGTTTGTTAACACAGTTGACCCTAGATGGGTCTTTGGGAGACAGGCCTAAGAAGCACTAGATCATATTATCCTGTAAACCACCACTGAGTCATTTGATTTAGATTCCCTTTAGGCACAGTGGTCTTCCATCACACTATACCTACAATGTTTGGTTTCAGAGATCACAGCTGTCAATGGACAGAGTTATGCAGGCTGGTATTCTTCTCTGTGGAAATTACATTAATGTGGATGCTTGATAACAAAATCTTTGACTGCTGAGCAACATATGGGGTACATTTTACAGTTGTACAGTTATCCATCACCAAAAACAGCAAATAGTACTTTGGGTACTTTTGGAGCCTTTCCAGTGTCTAAAGACAGTTTGGGTAAAGGAAGTCATTGCACATATGCCTTCTTTCCTTAAATACCATGGCTACCTTCTGGGCAACACTACTAGGAGTGTCTTCTTTTGATTTTACATATTGAATGTTGCTTCATTGTACCTCATGTACTCTGTGATGGGTTTAATTAAAGTGCTCTTTCAATAATTAGTATAAACTGTTTTTTGAAAATTGGATGTTAATGAGCACAACATAGATGGGGCTAAGTGTAATTAAGGAAGGTTGGGTATCATACTATAATACATGCTCATTTCTCAGTTACAGTAATGAAAGTCACCAGGAAGGCAACAGTTCTCTAAATTCAATAATCTGCACACAAGCTAAATCAGGTTAAATTTTAGTGATACAGACCATGTTATATTCTAATAATGAAATATGCTATTTGTTCATGTGTGTGTGCATACTGCATATATTTATCGGTAAAGGGACTTGTGAAAAAACACACACAAAGCACAACTATATAAATCCATAAAGTGATTGTGTATTTTTTTTTCCCTTAGACATCATGAAGTCAAGCAAATGTTAATGTCAATCTTAGACTTTGCTTAAGGCGGATCTCTTGTTTAACAGCACCTGACAAGAGCCTGCTCTCCTGACCTTGACACTGCCTCCTCATATCTGTCTACAGATATTCTGCCAAATAAGACCCAGCTTGCTTTTCCATTTCCCCTCTAGCTAGGCGTGGCTGTGCAGGTATAGGTGCATGCCTGAATGTGAAAACTACCTGAGACATCTTTTCTGACATATGCTTGTTTATACCTATACATTAAGAGAACTCGATCGCCAATTCGGGCTCATTAATTGTGGGTAATATCTCTGCTAATTGTATATTCTGCTGGTCAAATGGTACATGGTTTACTAAAGCACCTGAGTGAAGAATGTAATATGAAAAGAGTTTAAAGAGTGAAGGAGAGAGAGGAATAAATCAAGGAACCCGGGTCACCTGCATGTCCGACTGAAACAGAACGAAAATGTCCACAGCAGGCTGCTATACTCAGCAAGCTTCCTGCTGTTTATTGATCAGAAGCATTTCAGTTCAGCAGCATAACGCAGTGTCATTCCAGCTCCCCTGCTGTGTTCAGCGGTTTGGGCTTCGTTTTTTTCTCCTATGCTTGGGTCTATATGTATGTGAATGAGAGAGTGCTGTCAGAGTATAGGTGTTATGTGCATAGGAGTTTAAAAGCAAATACTCTTAAATTACTCTCACATCACAATTATTACTGCACTGTATGCTAATATTGTATTCAATTATTTCACTGACAAGCCTGATATAGTTTTGATTTAAAAAAAAAAAAATATATATAATACTGTTCCTGAAACAACTTATTGGCAAATGGAAAGTAACCTTCTCCACCACACTCCCCAATGGCACAAACATACAGAGGAGTGAATCAGGTAACCATGTAAACACTTTTTAAAGCCAGGAGACAGGAAACAGTGCAGCTCAAAGAAAGGTGCTGTTAGTGAGGCTGCAGGAGATCATTCAAACACCTTTACTGCTGCAGAGGGACCTTTTACACAGAACAACAAAGAAAATAAGGCTTACTAAAAATAACAAAAACAGGTCACATAAAAAGCCTGGCAGAAAGAAAATAAACATTAAAAATGATTAGAGGGTTCTTGTCAGGTGTGTCAAGCCTGCCCATCTCCTGTAATGATGTATTTAACCAAATTTGAAAATACATCCGATACGGTCTCTGGTATAGTCCAGACATTACACTTACTTTTTCAGCAACAATAGATACACCATTTCCGTTGCTGCTTAAACAACAAAATGAATGAAGACAGTTTTACAGTATTATCATACAGTGTTTTATTTTCATATACCTTTAAAGCTACAAGTCATCTTCTGAAAACAGTGATCAGTCAGTGAAATGAATCTTTTGCTACATGTACCAGTCAGCAAGCTACAACTCCAACAGGCTGAATGACAGAATTGAGTACATTTTGCTAACAATTTTTCAGCACTGTAAAATATTTGTCACCTGTACTGACTGAGTAAAAAGTGGCTACGAAGAAAACAGTGCAAATTTCACTATACTGTATACACAATTCACAGTGAGCATCTGTAAATAAAATACATCTACATATAATGAGACATGTTTGTGTTTTAAAGCAATTAAAATCAAAATCACCATATTAATGTTTTTCAGACAAATTATACAATAAACATTGACTGTGTAGGACAGACATATGATACGTCATTGTTTTAATAGAAAAATAAAACTCTCCAGCTAAAATGTTTCATCTTGTCCAAGAGAACAATGCTAGTAGTGTGTTTCAGTGTCTTAATCTGATTTAAAAAATATATAAAGCTCCACAATTTGTTTGAAAATGCTACCTGGAGAGCCAAAAATTTGCTAATGTGTCCTCATGCTAAAGAGTTATAACAGTTAACAACAGATTGCGCTAACATATATTAAAATTAGAAAAAGACAGATATCTGGCTGACCATGTTGGTATTTATAATTGTATCTGTCTTAAAATGTATCATGGAATTGTAAGAAATTCATTAAAAAAATATTTGAAATAGGTAATCTGTTTTAAGTGCATCCAAGTGGCACAAGTTCAGACAGAGTGCTGAGCTGTTTTCTTTTTAACAGCACATTCAAGTAAGGGAAGCATAAATTATTCTAAGAATGACTGAAAGAACTACATCTAATATTAACGTCCCAGCTGTGCTATGTGCCATCTTTGGCACTTAAGGATATAATTGGCAGTGCTTTTACTGAGAGGAAAGGACGGCAGCTTCTTCCTTCCGCCTAACATCATTCAGTCAATTGAATAAGAACGTAACCGTTCTCATCCTACAGTCTCATATTCAAATCAAATCTGTATATTTGATTTACTCTTCCCAAATTCCCACAACTATGTAGAGGGTAAGCTATTCATCTTATTATATATAGATACTACTATTTCAGAAAAAGAAACTGGTAAAATGAAAAATTAAATGAGAACACTGAATCTTGAAAAAAAAAAGGTTTTTATCTTTGTCTAAAAAAATAAAAATAAATACATTTTTAATTTTAACCAACAACCACTACAGAATATAAAAGGCATGTTATCACTCAGATTTCCCTGGCAATGAAAGTAATTTTGATGATAAAGTATATGTCATGATGCGGCTCCTTCACATGTTCCAGCTTCGCCTCTTCATCAACCACACACCTGTTCCTCATTTCACCGCTGCATTTATACCTACTGCTTACCAACACACCACACCTTCCCACCCTAGTACTTGTTCTGCCTGCCTGTATTTATGACCTCTGTTTTCTGTGGTTTTGGATTTTGCCTCTGCCTCTTCTACATCTACCCGTTTGCTTGATCGATCGACCCCTGCCTCTATTCTGGATTTTCTCTCTACCTGCTCCTTTGGCTTTCTCCACGCTCAGTAATAAAGACTCTTGGCTCTTGGATCCTACTTCCATATAAGCCAATACAGATATGGTATAACACTCAATAAACACTCAATAGTAAGACAAATAAGCCAAGCGAAACACAATAATAAACAGGTACAAAAGCTAAGCAATATTTCAATGTGTGTCTCTCTGTACATGTGTGTATATACGAGTGTCAGGTGTATATTCTAGTAGTCAGACGATTAATCAAGTCAAATAAATACCATTTTGAGATACTTAGTATTGGCTGATGCCTCCGCTCACAAGGTCTATACGTATGTCTGCAGACATATCTGCAGGGATCCTAGTCAGTGTGGCTGCTGTGGAACAATGTTAACAGTCCCCCTTGTGTCAATTTTACTATTCTATGAGCAGACATCAGTGGGTGCTGTGAAATAGTGGGAAACGTGCCAATACAGGATGTAACATTACCTGAGAGAAGATGAGAATTAAATTCCTAGTTTTCAAAGCTCAAGGTATGTAAGTGGCCAGTCTTAATAACATATACAAAGTTTACTGTCTGTATGTTTGGATTGATTCCAGTCTTTTATTAAAAACATGTGAATATCATTAGCTGGGAAGTGTAATGGTAGCAAGCCTTCAACCAGCTAAACTAGCTTACAGGGTTCAAACAAGTATTGTTAGGGTGTCCCCAGCCCCCATTCCTACTCCTGATGAGCCACGGATCTAAAACATTTAGCAGACTTGCCATTTGGGATGGTTGTGGGACAGTAAACAAGTGTAACTGTGAAGTCTTTTATTGCTGGTGAGCCTGTGGTCTGCTGTTTTTAAGCATGGTACATAACATAAAATATTTTCTTTATCAATGGTGCTCATATACATGATCAGGCCAGTGCAAAGTTTGCCATCAGTACCACTAATAGCCAGCTAGCAGAACTATTCTCAAGTGAATAGGCAAAGCCAGGAGAACCTGCTGTCAGCTGAGGCAGAGGATGAAGACTGGATTGATGAAACTCTCCTCTCACCTCAAGTCAACAATCTGCTATGAAAATGATGATTTGATAGTTATAAGACACCCAATGTTAGTTACAGTTAGTGCATTTGCTAATTAGCCTCAATTCAACTAGTGGGCTTACATTAATAGGGGTCCTAAAGCTAGCGTTAACATTATCAACTTGCCAACAACGTTTTGGGGATTGAATGTTATGGGCTTCTAGCTAACATACAGTTTCTGCATCTGTGTGTGTGTGTGCGCGTGCATGTGTGTGTGTGTGTGTGTGTGTGTGTGTGTGTGTGTTAATAAATGCTGTTATTAAGTGCACTAAACCTAAATCCAGCATTGCCTATTGAAAAACTCATTGGTTGATCACTAGTATATTCATATTTATTGGAATGGTCAGGGAGAGGGAACCATGTTTTTAATGACAGGCTCTCTGTTGAGATATGTAGCCCAGTAGACCAGGTTGAAGCTGCCAAAAAGCACAGGGAAGATGATGCGGGACATGCGGTCAATCTTGCTTACACTGTTAAAGGTCTTCTTGCTCTCTTTAGCCACAGGCTGAGCTTTAGTGAGTTCTGCTGGAACGCTCTTGGAAACGGTGGGCAAACCTGAATCCTTACTGATGTGAGGAGCATAGTTTGCCACAGCGACTGCATAAGCGTTGTTCTTCTTCATAACAGAGCCCTCTTTCTTCTGTGGATATGTTGCGCAATTAATACATAAATCAAATTAATCGAGTTGTGAGAGCAAATAATAAAATTGTTGGGATAATATAGCTATATAAGGGTATACAATAATAAGGAAAATTAACATACAGTAGATAATTATATTTACATTTATGCTGTACAAGTACAGAAAGTATCACTGTGAAATGAGCTACGTGTCGTTATTTTTAAACAGGGTAGCCTGCATTTTAAAAACATATGCAGAAAAGCATATGCAGAAAAAACAGCTGCCAAATGTGTAGTCACAGTTACCTTGTCATTTAAAATGCTCTTGCCATCCCAGGCCCAGCCTCTTTTGGTGAAGTAGTTGACCGTTGCAAACTCAATGAGGGCAGAGAAGACAAAAGCATAACACACAGCAATGAACCAGTCCATCGCAGTGGCATAGGCCACTTTGGGCAATGAGTTACGAGCACTGATACTCAGAGTGGTCATTGTGAGCACTGTAGTCACACCTGGACAAACAATATACCAGAGATACACTCATTCATGCACTTCATACTGAACTATAAAGCTGTTAAACACTCAGAACCAGTTTAAAATTTTGTTGAAAAGGAAACTGAGTGAAAAAATACCAAATGACAGCTGCTTTCATAAAGCTTACAAGAACACAGAACAAGAAATCCAACCCAACAGTAAAGATCACCCACCAAAAACTGTTCGAGCAGGTACTGATTCACGGTTCAGCCAGAAAGAGACCTGGGACAGAATGACAGTCATGATGCAGGGCAAGTAAGTTTGGATCACAAAGTACCCAATCTTTCTCTTTAGATGGAAATGAACTGTCATCACTGTATATTCCCCTAGATTAAGAGAGAGAGAGAGAGAGAGAGAGAGAGAGAGAGAGAGAGAGAGAGAGAGAGAGAGAGAGAGAGAGATATAAATTATACCTATAGATTTTCAGGTATAAGGTACTTTATAAGTTCGAGGAAAGCAATATTCCAAACAGACGAAGAGGCCAGGACTGACTAGTGAATAAAAGAATGGAGCAATAAGAGATACTGTACATTATAATTTACAGTTAAGGTAAATAATTTAACTAATGTGAACTGACCAGTACTGGATTTAATGGTTTCTTTGCCAACAGTTTGGCCCCTCAAGTCATACTGGTTCAACCTTGATCCGTCTGGGGCCACCTCTACTGAAAGTGTGGCATTTCGTGTCCAGACATAGGTCACCTCTGTAAGAGTATATGCATCTACACAGAGAAGCAGCAAACACAGCAAAGCAAAACTACTTAAAAATGAAGCGTGGTTTTGTAAGAATTGTCTGAACTATTAAGAATTTAATAATAAAGATGAACAAATCTTGCTTGGGCTAAATATGACAAAGGCAGATTTGTTTACAGAATTCCTCCAACAAAATGTCTAAAGTTAAAAAAATTTGAGGAAAATTTTGAGAGTCAAGGAAAAAAATTAAATCATATACAAATTCAAATCTTCAAATCATGTTACAATTTGCTGGATGGTAGTCAGTCTGGTTAAAGATACACAGTTTATGTAGAACAGCAGAATGCTTGTGAAGGTGGGGGAGGGCATTTATACAGTATTCTGCATTTTGAAGCATCTACCATAAATATTATAGTACGAGGAAAATGAATTGGGCTTACAGCTGCCAAACTTTAGTGGACATGAATGGGAGTCCATGGGGAAGTCCTCCAAATGCATTGGACATTCTGCCTGCACTGTCAGCCTGGACAACGCACATTAAATGAGATAGCAAACACATCCAGAATGAAAGAATGGTTGATGTGTGCAAAGTGTAGGCTGGATACCTCATGGTGTAAAGTAGTGTCCCATTCTCCATGATTCGCAGTAATTTGTTTGGCATGGTCATGTTATGAGCCACAGACTTCTTCCCATTGTGGAAGAAGGTGTCAGGGGTCCAGATCTTACTGGCCATCAGATTATTGAGTCGCAGGATGTTCATCGGCCCATGGAACTTCAGCCGTTCATCTGTCCAGCGCTGGCGAAAAAACACATCCACTGTGTACTCCTGACAGAAGAGCACACAGCAAGTGTTATACAATGGACAATGAGGTAAACAGGATAAAGAACCAAGAGCTGCTTGAAGATTCAAAGTGCCTTCCACATGGTTTCAGTTCAGTGGAAACAAACTCACAGAACTCAACTGACTTATTCCAAGAGAAATCCTGTTCAGTATCAACAAGGGATTCTTTCACAGAATTGCTCCTACATATAGGTGATAGTTTGGCGCTGTAACCTGACCAGAGACTAGCACCCAAGTAATGTTTGTCCCATTAAAACCTTTTATTTATTAATCCACAGGGAAATGAACGAAGATTTTTTTTCAATTTTAAAGGGACATGAATGCAGCTCAGAACGGCACGTGAGAGTGAGCAGAGAGAGCAAAGAGCAGCAGTAATTAACTAATGAGGGAAAAGATCAGCACTGGAAAATAACCTTCATTCCTCTAAATGCTTAAACATTAATTTTACTAAGAGTTTAATAGTTAGCAAGTAACCTCTGATTTTAAAAATGAAATTACAAACAGAGCAGTGTTATGTAGCTTGTGTAAAATTTATGCACCGAATATTCACCTGCTCTCATTTCCCACACCTAATAACTACCAATCATCACCAAAGAGTACAGTCCAATTTTGCACTTTTTACACTTCAGTGAATAAGAAGTATTATAATTTCTAGGTAGGTAATAATTTTCCATGTAGTGAGCCAAGCAAAGTTCAACTTTAATTTATTCCTAATACCAAAGTTTAATTTCACCGTCTAAAGTCATATGTCAAATCTCTCTGTCTCTCTCTCTCTCTCTCAAAAGAGAGAGAGAGAATCCCTTTGCGGTAAATCGTTCCTTGGCAAGACCCCCAGGGACAATAGAGAGAAAGTAGTTACCACAACAAATGTGCAAGAGTAATGGGCCACAGTGTTATGTCTGTGGAAAGTCATGTGTACCTCAAGGAGGCAGGACCAGTTCTACCAGAGGCTACAGGGGGCTGGAGACCATTTAAGACCAGCCTCCAACATAGAGATGCCTCTCAATTTCCTTCAGTCAGATCTAGCGTACTACAGAAAATTCACCACATGCACTATAATTTGATCCACTCTTGGTATGGTGCAAGTGTCAAAATCAGACAATTCAATCTGCATCCAATCATTAAAGAAGCACACTGTCCCAATAGACTACCAGAGTATAATGTGACTGATGAGGATTAGTAGTAGTGTTGGCTTTTATTGCTATATCAGCTCCAGCTGTATTCATGTCATACAGTCGATAATATTAGTAATCATATGTTATTCAATTCAATCAAATATAACAGTACTTTAATATTAAGATCCATATGTTACATAAGATGTTTCATGTTTATTTGTCGTAGAAAGTGTAGGTTTTTCTTTGGTTGTGACATCTCAAAGAGGAATTAAATTTTTCCATCTTAGTAATGTCTTTGCCTTGTGGTGTTGAGGTCAGGCCAGTCAAATAAGATATGGGGTTTTTTTGCATGGTTGGTACATTGGTGCTTCTTCTTCCATTATTAGGTGTTTGTGTGTGAGTTTGGTAATGCCTGTAAGGCACCTTGTGTAAATTATTTGGGTCTGTCTATTTTTGTGGTTGTGTACTTGTCTTTTCTCAATGGAGGGGAAGATATTATGGAGTTTGTTGTTTGTTTCCTTATTCCATTCCATAATGTAAGCTTTAGGTATGGGTTAGTTAGGGTAGTATGTCCAATTTTGGCAAGTATCATTTAGTAATTTCTTGTCCAACAGCACTTCTTGACATCCTATCTACGTATTCATTTCCTGGTACCCAGCAGTAGGTGATTCGGTATTGTTTCCAAAGTACATTTGCTTTGGTGAGAAATCTGAGGGCAGTCTGTGTTCACTAATTCCAGGGCTTGTAGGCAGGATTTTGAGATCGAGCACATCAAGAATTTTTGGTGTTATTTTGGATGTATTCTAAAGCTAGTAGCAGGGTACGAGCCCCTGCTGTGACAATTGGGCTCTGGTCTGGTATGCAGGTGCTGTGGTGGTGGTTTGGTGTTGCTATTGCTACTGATACATGATTTTCTATTTTGGATCCATTCTTATTTCTTGTTTTGTGGTCTTTATGTGACTTTTTTTATGGAGTTTAGTTCTTCCATTGTGAAGAGTTTGTTGTATGGTTCACTGCTGCCATAGTGGAAGTCTGGTTGTTATAGTTCTTGTAGTTCTTGTATTTTATTGGAATCCTGGGATGCAGATTTGTGTTGATGAGTTTATTTCAAATGTTTTGGCAAGCTGACTGGCCATTTCTTGTTCTGTCCTCAGTAAGGTGCCAAGATGTGCAGGATTTGTGATCTGTTCCCCTTGTTTTGTGTATTGCGCATCATGTTCCAGACTGTCCTCATCTGTGTGTTTATTGCTAGGCCAGATATAAATTTCATCCAGCATTGTTTTTTTGCTTCATTTATTGTTCTACAAGTTTGTTCATAGATTATATTTCCTGTTTGTTTTGGATGTTGTTTTTGGGATGGTTTTCTCTGCTATTTAAATTAAGGTGCCTGTGTACCATTTCATAGGGTCTGTGTTATTCAGATTTTGTAGGTGGAATTGGTCCCAGCAAAGATGTTTGAATTGGTAACAGTTTGCTCGTTTAAGCTGCCACCTTTGTGTTATTTCTTGTGTCTGTTCCATCCAAGGTTATTATCAGCTGGAAGTCATCACTTCCACATAAGTCATCCCATACTCACTACATCATGTTGTGAAGTATTCTGGGTTCACTCATGGTTAGGTCAAGTGCAGAGTATACTCAGTGTCCTGGGTGTAGATATGTGTTTGAGTTCAGTAGACATAGGTCTCTTTTATTGAGCAGTTCTTTTATCATCCTGCCTTTTCCTTTGTATTTTTTCTTCCCGATAATGGGCTATGGCTGTTAAAATCACCCACAAGGCTATACGGAGATCGGAGTTTGTTTGTTAGAATGAATAGATCTGGTAAAATGATAGGACTATCTGGTGGTATGTAGGTTGAGAACTGTAATGTGTCTGTACAGTGTACCATGTATTGCGATTGCTTGGATGTTGGGATGTACTTTGACTTGACTGTGGATGAGCCCATGCCTTATCAGGACAGCCAGACTCCCAGGTGGGTGTTGTATATTCAGGCCATACGTGTTGCACATGCAATAATTTTTTTTTTGTTTAGTTTAGTTAGAGTCCATGACAGTTACACTGTATTATGATGTTTCCTTTCATTAGATAGGTAGTATAGGCAGGGGCAGTCCTAGCCTGTTTGGTGCCCTGTGCGAACACCCCCTCTGACGCCCCTCCTAGAAAAAAACAATGCGCCTTCTGCAACCAACAGGATCATATATTACAATAAGTACAAAAGTGTTGTAAAACTGTAGAACCACAACAAAATAAAAAAGATAAGGGAATAGCAATATAAAAAACAAGCACACACAGAACATAAATAAGACATACATAATATATATAACAATTTAAGTATACAAAACAGAACCAA
>JAOVVH010000048.1:11643617-11658040 GCA_028566435.1 Scorpiodoras heckelii | reverse complement strand
TCTTGCTGTCATTTTTTTTACATCACAAAAACCTGGCATTTGAACAGGGGTGTGTAGACTTTTTATATCCACTGTAGCTGTATGATTTGGATTGTTGTCCTGCTTCAAGATCTAACCGTGACCTGGATGTAGCTTTCTGGAAAAGGAAGCCAGATTAACCTGGTTTCAATACTTTCACAAAAACCTGACATACTGCAAAACTAAAATATCAAACTAGGGTATCACTTTTCAAAGGTGGATCAATTTATTGCTGGAGAAGGGGATGAAGTTTGGGGTAGAATTAGCAAGGTTCATCCTGTATGTAAATGCATCCAGGGTATGTGTTAACTGCAGCTAGCTATACTTATAGCACCAGTAGTAGTGATGAGCTGAGCTCCTCAGTAACAAGAAATAAAGATGCAATTATCTAATCTGTCAGTTGTGTTGTAGCCATGCAATGCATAAAATCATGCAGATACGGGCCAGCAACTTCATGTAATGTTCACATCAGCCATCAGAATGAGGAAAAAATGTCATCTTGGTGACTGACCATGGGATGGTTCCAGGCAGGCTGGTTTCAGTTTTATTGAGTATATAATATATAACTGATGATCTCCTGGGATTTTCACACAACAGTCTCTAAAGTTAACTCAGAATGGCACAATAAGGAAAAAACATCCAGTGATTAGCAGTTCTGCAGACCAGAAATGCTTTTTTTTAATGAGAGAGGTCAATAGACAATGACCAAACTGGTTCAAGCTGACAAAAAGGCTGCAGTAACTCAGATAACGACGCTACAGTTGGTGAGCAGAAAAGAATCTCAGAATGCACATGCCGAACCTTGAGGCCAGATGGGCTATAACTGCAGATCACATCAGGTTCCACTTCTGTCAGCCAAGAAGCACAGGCTCACCAAAACTGGACAGCCGAGGAGGGGAAAAACACAGCCTGGTTTGATAAATCTCAATTTCTACTGAGGCATACAGATGGTAGGGTCACAAATCCATGGACCAAACCTATGTTGACCTGTGTTAACAGTCCAGGCTTGTGGAGGTGGTGGAATACCGTAGGGAATGTTTTCTTGGCACACTTTGGGCCTGTTAATACCAATCATCAGTTGAATGTTGTTGCAGAACATGTGCATTGCAACATGTGCAAATTGCCCGTAGGTGTGAATGTGTGTGTTGGCCATGTAATGGACTGGCGACCTGTCCATGGTGTACCCTGCCCTCGCCCGATGATGCTGGGATTGGCTCCAGAGGCTGACTAGCGGGATAAAGCGGAAGATGATGAATGAATGATGGATGGATGGATGGATGGATGGATGAATGGACATTACTCTCTAGGTGGCGCTACTCCACAGAAACATCTTGGGGGCGGGGCAACACGAAGGGCAACACCCACCTAGGGAAACAAACATATGGAGTTACGATTAAGTGAAGTTCATCATATTGTCGAGCAACAAACTGGTGAAAGAAAAGCAGAGGAAGAAGAAGAAAAAGAAAGAAAAGTTATTAAAAAAAAAAAAAACACACCGCTGCTGTGGCGGTCATAATAATGCTTGCTTAAATTTAAATTTCGATAATAATGATAACTGTATATTTTATTTTTATTTCATTAATAATACTGACTCTTAAAAGATCATTTACACTTTATTACTGACAGATGCATCACCTGTACGAGGTACGCCATAATTCTTAGCGTTTCGTATTTATTTTCATTTTCCCAGTGAGACTTTTACGAGTGCACGTACCAGCGCAGATATTCGCATACAAAAGATGTGCACATAATTCAGTTTCCGGTTTGAACAATTTACAAATTTCATTCTTTTCAGTGGCCAAATATTGCTTGAAAATAGTTGTTAATAATGATATAATAATAATGCGCAGATTTAAGTAAGCAGTAACAGCATCTATAATCTCATAAACGTAATGTATGAGTGTAACGTTTTGTCGCCTTCGATTGTCTTGGATAAAGCTTTCAGTTTTTGACTTCGTTAAACCGGTTGTGACTGGTTCGAACTGGCCCAGTGCGTATGCGCACTGAGTGTAAACAGGAAGAGAAAATTAGGCTGTTAAGGAACGGGACGTGAGACGTAAATAGGTTGCGCTTGTTGTTTTTTTTAGTAATTATCTCATTTTGCATTCTGTAGACGCGAGATAATTAATCCATTTGCTAAGAAATATGCGTCCTATAGCAGAATACTGACAACAGCCGTCCGGGAGACCAAAGTGCTAACGTTAACGTTGAGTTTCCAAGCTAGCAGCTCTGACAGGATTTTGACGCTTCGGCACGTCTCGTTAGCTGAATGGCTCCATAAACGATCTCACGAGTGGAGAAGACTGACTTGTTACGGAAAAGGTAGATACTTTTAACTAACCCTAGTCGGTCATAGCTGAATAGCGACAAATACGCTTTAAATCCGTGTCGTCCAAGCCGACGCTATGACCCGCTAACCTAGCTGGCTAACGTCATATCTAAGCTAGGTTAGCTAAGCAACACACAGTTAGTTAGCCACTTCGCAGAAAGACGCCCGCTTCAGCCTTAGAGTCGTTTTGTTACACTAGTTAGTTACGTATTGGCTGCTTCTGGAAATGGTTCAGAAAGATAAACTAGTGGAGTTGTCCCAGTCGGAGCCGGAGCCGTGCCCGGGAGGGACAGAGGTCGGTGTGGTGGAGGTGCAGAGCTCCGAGGAAGAGCACAGTGTTGTGGCTGAGAGAACAGGCCTCAGGAAATTCATCAGCGGTGTTGTTGAGGGTGAGTTTCACACACATCCGCTGTTTGTGCATGTTTCAGACACTTAATACTAAATAATCATTTCTGTCGAGCAGTTCTTATGTACACAAGAACAAGGCCATCGATCACTTTATGTCCTTAACTTGAGTGTTGTGCACTCAGCACTGGTGTTATGTGAGTTTGGACATTTCTTTGCCATCCTCCGAAGTTGGACTGTGTTCAGTGTGAGTGAAAACCTAACCTACATCTCCCCCGCTTGTGTTTCTCCTAGGCTTTTATGGTCGACCATGGACAATGGAACAAAGAAAAGAGCTATTCAGGAGGTAACTAATGTCCACTGAACATTGCAAATACATCAACATGCAAATACATCAGCAGTAGCTTATCTACTTAACAGTAATTGTGTTGTTTGAACATTGATGTATATAAACTAGTGCTGTCACGCGATAAATTTTTTTATCACGTTACTCGCACGATTGATTTTTTAAATCGCAGTTTTAACCAACATGTTGATTTATGTTGTACAGGCAGATCGGCATCATAGGACCATCGAAAATGAAAAAGAAATGACTGCAGAACGTTGCCTCATTATTCACTTGACTTTATTTGATAAGAGTAAAATATTAACGATGATTGATGTCTTTTCGTTATTTTAAATGAAAAAATTTTTTATCTTTCGTTCATCTGATATACTGATTAGGGTCGGAGTTTAAATAAAGGCATCGATTCGCCGATTAAAGTAACGTGGCACATTGCAACTGAAGAGTAAGTTTACAACCAAAACATACATTAAAAAGTTAAAATGCATCGCCCACAGTTCATAGACGTTTCATCACATTTATATCAAACGGCACATGTAAAATGAGTCTGAAGAGTGTTGTTGATCATGCTGGATACAGCCGAGTGCTGTCTTGTAGAACACAACCAATCAGCTGTCGATGACGTTGCAGGGCGTTTCAGATAGAGCCGTTTTAGTGACCGAGTTCCCTATGAAGTGCGCTTGGGATTCTGTACCCTGTGTGTAGTGTAGGGAGCAGATTAGGGACACTTGCGATTGGAATGCAGCCTAAAACGAGTAGCGTAACGGCCAATTTCGGTGCCGCTGGATTGCATAATTTATCTAATTTTTAATCTGCGTTAAAAATTTTTAGTGCCGTTAATTTTTTTATCGCGATTAATTCTTTAATGCGTTAACGCGTTAATTTGACAGCACTAATATAAACCCATTTTCTCATTTTGCAGACAGCAGAAATGGGGATTGAACACATATTTGTACGCCCCTAAAGATGACTACAAACACAGAATGTTCTGGAGAGAGATGTACTCTGTGGAGGAAGCAGGTGAAATCTATTGTTGCAGTTTTCTGTGTAAACAGAGGATGTTGCTTAAGAGGTCGGTGATGTTAGATTTTAATTAGAACGTGGTTATAAGTTTGTCGTCTTTCCTTTAAAGAACAACTGATGACACTGATAAGTTCTGCAAAAGAGCATGGAATTGAGTTCATTTATGCCATTTCACCTGGCTTGGATATAACATTCTCAAACCAGAAGGAGGTTTCGACACTGAAAAGAAAGTTAGACCAAGTAATGCAGTTTTATTACATGTTTTAATTAAATACATTTATTTTTATATCATAAAACTTTTTTCCCCTCTCACTAATCCTTTCTTGTTCATACAGGTCTCTCATTTTGGGTGCAAGTCCTTTGCTCTACTTTTTGATGACATCGATCACAACATGTGTCCAGCTGACAAAGAAGTATTTAGCTCATTTGCACATGCACAAGTTTCTATTACCAATGAGATCTACCAGTATCTGGGAGAGCCTGAAACATTTTTGTTTTGCCCCACAGGTAAAATAAAAGTTTGTTGTTTTTTTATTTATATGTGAAAGGAACACTTTTGTTACCACCGTTCTGTTTGGTTTACTTTTTAATCTTGTACTTTTCAGAGTACTGTGGAACGTTTTGCTACCCAAATGTGGCCCAGTCACCTTACTTATGTACTGTTGGAGAAAAGCTGCTGCCTGGCATTGACATTTTGTGGACTGGTAAGATTTTGACTGATAATTGATATACACTTGCAGTGTATCTAATGGTTTGTATTTTATTGCTAAACTTATAGTTTTTTGTATGTTTGATTGCTTTAAGGTCCAAAAGTAGTTTCTAAAGACATAACGGTAGAGTCTATTGAAGAAGTGTCAAAGATCCTGAGGAGACCTCCGGTCATCTGGGACAATATTCATGCCAATGACTATGATCAGAAGCGGTTGTTCCTTGGCCCTTATAAAGGCAGGTCCACAGAACTGATCCCTCGGCTAAAAGGAGTCCTAACCAACCCCAACTGCGAATTTGAGACCAACTTTGTGGCGATTCACACATTAGCAACATGGTATAAATCTAATATGAATGGAGTGAGAAAGGATGTTGTCATGAGTAAGTATCATTATAATCATATCATTTGACTCTTAATTCAGGGCTCCATTGCAGTCTGGTTTAGATTAGGGTTGGTTTTCTCTAGAATCTAAAATGTAGAATTGTTGGTAAAGATGATGTTCGGTTTCAGTTATTTGGGCTTGCATGACATGAATAGTATGACTAGGCAGATTTTGCATTTTATAATTATAAACATAGGCCACTAGTTCACACTGAATAGCAATTAGCCACTTTGCATTTCCTTACTTATATTGAATTTTTTTAATTAATTTATGTAATAAGTCATTGTGATAATTTTTGAGGTGTGTACTGTACATAATCACTCACGTGTAAGTGAAAATTTCCAGCTGATTAAAGGGAATATACACATTCTGTCTTTATCACGTGTTTTCCCAGCGGACAGTGAAGACAGCACCGTGTCCATTCAGATAAAGTTGGAGAATGAGGGAAGCGATGAGGAGCTGGAGACAGACGTTCTTTACAGTCCACAGATTGCCCTTAAGCTGGCTCTTACTGACTGGCTCTGCGAGTTTGGAGTGCCTCATCAGTACAACAGTAATTTCTATTATTTAATAGTAGTTAAATTAAGTTGTAGTTAACACTGGACGTTCTGTTGAGAGTAAGAAATATTCCATCTGTTTTGACAGGCCGTCAGGGAGCTCACAGTGGCTCGAAAAGTACCTCCATTGATGTACCCTCAATGACTGCCCCCACTCTAGGATCCGCAACTACAGTAACCACAGTTTTTCAACAACCCATCATGAGCCCTGCTGCTCCTGTTAGCGAGGAACCACACACACTGCACAAAGAGGAGGAGGAGGAGGTGGAAGTGGAAGTAGAGAAGAAGGATTCCGATGAGGAGCCAATGGAGATGGTGTTGGAGAAACAAGATGAAGTGGAGGATGCCAAAAATGTCAATCAGATCCTCACTAAAATTGTTAAAGCTGCAATGACTGAGGATTTGAAACCCATGGACACTGATAAGGAGAGTGTATCAAAAACTCCAGAGATGTCAGTTCAGGAGGATTCTGGCAGTGACATTGCACCCATGCAGACTGATGAGCAGCTCAATAAAGAAGTGTTTGTTCCAGGACCCAATGAAAAACCACTGTACACAGCCGAGGCACTCACACTGGAGGACCTGGCTCTGCTGGCAGAACTGTTCTATTTGCCGTATGAACACGGTTCTAAAGCAGTGCAGATGCTCAAAGAGTTCAACTGGCTCAGAGCTAACACCAGCCTTGTTAGTGTAAACTCCAAATGCAAGGACTCGGAGAAAGTAAGTTTTGTAGTCAAAATGGACAGTTAATGGTCCTGTCTCATAAGTTTATTTTACATAACCTAATTTACTTCATTTTTTGGCAATATTTAGAGCACAAATTACTGTGCAAGTTTCATCATGTGGTGATGCAAATGCATCATTAATTTACTTCATTGTTTTATTACTTTACTTAATACTTCAGTAATTATTTTAATTTAATTTCCCTGTTTTGTTGTGTTGTGGTGCAGTTAATCAGTGTTTTAAATTTGGGGTCATTACTTTTAAACCAATCTATTACCTGAGCATAATTATTGTATCAAGTAATAGAAAATGGGACTGCATCAAAATGGAGGAAATGCAGCATCTGCTGTGACCACTTGGTGGTGCTTTTAAAACCAGAAATGGTCTCATTACAGGGAACAGGATTTTTGTAGCTGTTAATAAAATGTTTGAGTTATGTTTTGATTTGAGCTTTGTGCTTCTGTCAGGTGGCCGAGTGGCATGCCAGAGCAGATAATTTTGAGGAGATGTGTTGTGCTGTCATGCAGATGTTCACCAGACTCTCCAACTCAGCCAATCGAACCATTTTGTATGATTTGTATCCCTATATCTGGGATATAAAGAGTATCCTCTCTATGGTGAAATCATTTGTCCAGTGGTTAGGTAGGTATGACCATTCTCATTTTTTCTTAAATGGGACTGATGGAGATCATCATAAATTAAGTCCACACATAAGTATAAGTAACGATAAGCTGGGATTTTGCTTCCATATTTTGACATTGATTATATTTAGACTCAAGAATATAGAAAATAAAGAATGTATCCAGAACAGATATACAGAAACATATCTTTAGATGTAATGAAGTAAATCATCATTTGTCAGTTTAAGTGGGACACAAACATACTTAATCTGTTATCTCAAACTCTGCATCAAACACCTGCATCACTTTGCTTCAGTTAGAATATTTATTTAAAAAATATTAAACATAAAAACGGGCTTATATGACTGTTGCCTTGCTTTTTTCCCCATTTTTTCACTGTTTTTTTTTTATGTTTTTCTCCACTGACTGAATGCTGTCTTCAATGCTAGGCTGTTCTCCATTTGTTTGCCAGTGTAATGAAGTTAACTAAAAAAATAGGCATACCATAATGGGCCTACTGTATATTTAGAGAGATTATAATTGATTTGGCCATGTTTTGAGTTGCCAGTCTGGGTCCTGCTGCTTGCTGTGTGTCCAGTATGATTGTGATTTAACTCAGCAACACCTGCTGGCATTTTTTCGATCAAGGGCCTGATCGTGATGGAAAGATGATCCTTTACGCCTTAGCGCGCTGCGCATGCGAGCTTGGAAAGCGAGTCAGATGTGTAAGGCTATTCTGGTGCAATTTCATTTAATAATTCAAGCAGTTATTGTGGCAAGATGAGTAAATAAATACAATGTAATATTTACACAAAACTGATGAATGCTTTACTCTAACTGTACTAATCTGATCTGGAACAATACACCTTACCACATGTGTCCATACATAATGCTGTGTGTGAAGATTTCTGTAGAGAAGATCAAGAGTCATTTTGAATACAAAATATATAGCATTTTATGCATTGTTTTTTATCGCCAGTTCCTTTGAGGAACTTGTTCACATGTGAACTATAATCGATATGATTTATCTGCATTATGGACCTGTACGGTTAGAGTACTGGATTCTGTTCCAATTTTTTGTATTTGTAAAAAGGTGATTGAGTAATTATAGCACCAGCATGGCCTGGGTTACCTTGGTAACCACATTTCATTCACAGGTTTCTGTCCAGCTTTATGACAAAGCAACACAGCAGGCAGCAACCAAAAACTGGTCAAGCCTCATCTTAGTCCAAAGAATGGAGGAAACAAATAGATATATGCAGCAGATCACACATGTCTTTTGAGACATTTAATACAAAACAAAATTTTCTTTCTAAACAAAAGCAGCTTAAATATGTGTGTGTGTCTCTTTAAATAAAGAGGTGCCTCTTTGTACCACTGGAAACCGTAGGCTGTAAGTGTGCCCTCTTGACATGCATCTCAGTTTCTCTGCACAACCAGGCAAATGAAGTATGCCTGCAATGCTACCTTATCCTTATCTCCTCTGTTTCCTTCGTCCAAAGCAGTGCAGATGGCAGTCAGTCAGCTCCTCACTGATGTTGTGCTAAATTTACTTACTAACGAGCTCTTCTATTGTCTTCCCTTCATTATGTACAGATGGAAGAATCCTCAGCACGAGTTTCTACTGCTGTTGGATCGACAGTGGACTATGTATGCACTGTGTTGGCGTTATTAGTCAGTTTTTAGGGGTGGGGTGGGCAGGCTTTAGTTTTCTTACCATTTCCTGTGTTAAGTACCATTTCCATATGCTTTGGAAAAAGAAGGATTTTGAATGAAGTCACATTTGCGCAGCGACAGTTGAAGGCATAAGTGTTAACCCCAAGACTTTTTTCTGGCAGCTCTAACGTGTTTTTTGTTTCTATCAGTAGGCCTAATCGAGATGGCTTCATGACCAGCCATGAAGCACCACCTTAGGGGAAGCATTGTGTCTTAATGTATTTGTGTTCTCTGGTCATATTATGATTTAATGCAAAGTTGCGTTTCTTAATGTATTGTGTGTACTAATTAACATCATTTTGAGCATCTGAATTCCCCTCAGGCGGTGCACATCTGTGCTGCGTCCTGCCATTTCCACAGAGGATGTGCAATTAAGTATTTGTATGAAATACAGGTTAAAATGGGAGCATCTTGTCTCCTGTATGTTTGCTGCACTTGTCTTGTTACATGACGTTGAGTTTCAGTTCCCTTGCATTTGGTCGTGAATACATGTTCACAATTTTATCAAAACGGGTTAAAGGGACGAGGCTTATTGTCAAACGTTTGTCAGAATGGGGGTTCGCTCTTTCAGAAGCTCTGCTCCCCTTAAAGGGTTCTGATCTGCCTGTATAATAACTTAGGCTTTGTCTAAATTGCTCGAGCTGATGAACAGTGCTTGTCAGTCATGTGACAAGGCAGATGTAAATGTGACTTCAGATGAGTTGTAGAATTCAGAGGGGCTTCAACAGCTGAAGCTTAATTAATTACTAGCAAGCCACTGATGTAGAACTAACAAAATCTCTAAACAGATTGCTGTTAATTAAAGAGGGGTAGCTTATTAGACAGCTCATCATTTGCAAAGTACTTTCGTTTTGCATTATTGTAAATAATTAATTTGTGCCAAGTTTCTTAGCATATTTATAATATGTAATAAATCCTAATCTAATTGTGAATACCAGATTTAATTTACCAGTCTGTGATTTTTAAGGACTATCCTGCTGCACAGATCCTGATTCCTTTGATGATTTGGCCTTGTATACAATGTTTACATCAGAAATTGTCCCGTTATCAATCTAAGCTTTAGCTGCTTAAGCCCAAAAGACCCAGCTTTAAAGTGTTTTACTTTTGTTTATATTTCGATATAATACGTCATTTTAGTGAGCAAAAGTATTACCATTTACTTTTCAATGGAGTGATATGAAAATAGACACCACTATACCCCATACCCCCTTCCTCCTCATTTTGGCAGAAAGCCCCTCACGTAACATTCTCCACTTGGATCTGATCTCAACAGGGTGTCGTAGTCAGTCCTCAGCACAGTTCTTAAGTGGAGACCAAGAGCCCTGGGCCTTTAGGGGCGGTCTAGCGGGAGAGTTCCAGGTATCCTATATTGAATTCACAGCCAAATGTTAAAAATGGAATTTTATTTTATTTTTTTCAATTTTGTTTCTGGTGTGTTTTCAGAATATTAAGGGTTGGTCTGTTGAAGGTGAGCTGACAGCTACAACAAAAACAGACAAATTGATGCTTATGCTTAACCAGCAGAATTTTGAATTTGTGCGTATGAATCGCTTCACAGACCATTTTTAAGATGATGGCGTTTCCTGACACAGCCTAAATTTGGGTTTCTTTCAGCAACTGCCCAAAAGAGATGTGGCTTTTCCCTATGCGCCTGCGACTGCGCAGCATGGCTAGGGTTTATTTTCATGACTCCTTATTCCTTTGCAGGAAGCGCAAATATTATCTGCTGCGCCTGCATCTGCAATACCGCGCTCAGGTGTGCGCATGCGAGTTCGCTTGCGGAAAACTCCATGAGCAAATCAGATATATTAATTTAAACTCTTAACATTTAAGCTAGTTGTTAATTTTACAATGATTTCATATTTATAGTTATAGTATGACATATTAATGATGTTTTGCCCTGATATTTGGTCATGGAGTTTTTGCTTGATATGTGCCCACATCATTGATTTTCTCTACAGGAAATGCGCAGCGAAAACTTGCGATGCCTTACAGTGGGAAAGGGGCATCTCCTTTAGCCAGTTAAGCCTTTCTCAGACCAAGCCTGCAGCCATATGTTCACTTGTATTTGCTTTTGGCTTCTTTCAAAAACTTGTGAAAAGTGCACAGAAAGGTATTCTACTTAGATTTGCTGTTTACCTGCTCTTGCTGATCACTGACCGACCAAAAGAGCCAGTAAGATCTCATTTTAAAGCATTTCCATCATACCAGCGTTTGGTTCCATGTTGTGCTCTTATGTGTAAGGTTGGTTCAGCAGGGACAGAGGAACTCGGAAATCTAAGTCTGAAAAACTGCTCAGTCATGCACTTTAAAGCTGTTCAAGTACTTAATGTTTTTTCATTGGTCTTCACAGCGACTGTTGCCAATAGATGGAGCAAACGACCTTTTCTTTCAGCCACCACCATCAATGCCGACTTCCAAAATCTATTCCATAAGGCCTTACTTTTCTAAAGATGAGGTAAGTGTTGGAAAAGATGTTGAAAAAAGTGGTCACAGTTGAAATGTGTATAGAATTATTCAAGTACAAAAATCTCTATAGTCTTGAAATCGCTGAAAACGGTAACTCAATTTGTGGATAAATGGTCTCTTGAGCTATTAACCCTGTTGAATGTGTTCATATTCCCAGTTTGCACAGTGCTGTTAATCTAATTTCCAGCACTATTGATTCATTGTGCTAAATCAGCAGTCTAGTCTATCTGTTAGTCTTCAAAAGCACTGTGCGTGTGTGTGTGCATGCATATATATGTGTGATTTTTTTTCTTAGGCTGCTGTCTACCAGATCTGCAAGGAAATCTACACAGAGAGATCTGAGGGTATTCCTTTCTCTGACCAGGAACCAGACCTGATTGGGGACAGGTAACAAATTAGCTCTGCCCAAATAGTTTGATATGAAAAATATAATCTTCTTAGTACAATTCACATTTTGCACAAATCAATGTCTGCTTTTTAGCTATATCTCTGGCTGTAGCTGTATCTCATACTGTTTGTGGGATTACATTATGAATTACAGTAACTGTGTGTTCTTCAGGTTAGTGGGAGGGTTTCTGACAATCAGCCCAGACTACGGCTTTGTCCTGGAGGACGAGGACGGGATCTGTGGCTATGCCTTAGGCACTGTGGACGTCACGCCCTTTGTAAAGAAGTCCAAGATGAGCTGGATTCCTTTCATGCAAGAAAAGTATAGCAAGCCTGACTTGGAGAAGGATCTGTCTGAGGCAGAGGTAAGACATGGTCCTCCACACACCTCTGTCCCATGTATAGACAGTCACTTTAAATGCACAGCATAGTGACGGGTTATTTCTGATTTTGCCTGCAGAAAATGATGCTAAGCTTTCATGAGGAGGAGGAGAATTTGCCAGAATCATTCCTTAGTAACTTCCCCTCACTCATAAAGGTGGACATTCATGCCAAAGTGACTGACCCAAGTGTAGCCAAAAGCATGATGGGCTGTCTCCTTTCATCCTTAAAAGCCAATGGTATGGGCTGTTTTTCTCCCAGTGCGTGTGTCAGTGATTTGTAAAGTAGAATCGTACTTCCTGTTCTTAGAATATTAAGCAGTCTTTAGCTGCCTTAAGATGGTTTATAGACATTTAAAAGTAAAATGAAAAAGTTTGAATGCCTTTTTCTGACCATATGTTTGCTGCTGTTTCCTTCTTCAGGCTCTCGCGGTGCCTTTTGTGAGGTCCAACAAATAGACAAACGGATGTTGGACTTCTATGGCAAACTTGGCTGCTTCGAAGTAGCCAAAATGGAGGGCTTTCCAAAAGATGTAATCATAATGGGAAGGAGCTTGTGAAAGGGAGCCATGTGGTAGCCTACTGCCCTTGAAAGAACTTGTACACAGCTATAGTGGTCTGCATGGAAGACCTGGAGTATGTCTTACTACCTGTAACAATGTACACATTGGTACCTTTGGTTGCACTCATTGCAGCCTATTATTCTAGTTTATTTCTGTAAAGTGTGCTTTTTAGAAACATCTGAAAGCATCTGGTGTAATTTACGGTGCATCTGATGGTTGCTATGCTTTGCAAATCAGAGGGTGTGTGTGTGTCTTTTTTTTTATAAAAGAAAAAAAAACAGCTTGAGCTGGCCTGATTCCATTTAGCCCATTACACATGTGGATGGTTACATTCGAGAGACTTTGATTATATTGCAGGTTTCAGTGAGTGTATTTAGGTGCAACACAATCGTCAGATTAAAGCTGCTGCTACACTGTTGAGCCTAGTTAAATTTCCATTGTTTTTACGTTTATTTTCCAAGCGTGACCGACTGTTCAGCAGTACTGTAGAAGCAAGTTAAGCAGCTATTTCCTTTTTTGCTCAATTTACCAGTCAAAATGTTATTGCAGTGTTAGAATTTTCACAGCATCTAACTTTAACTTTGGATGTTCTCAGAGAAGCAATTCAATGGAAATGCTAGGAATGCACATATAAGGAACTTGTATGTCGTCCGAACTGCATGGACATTACTTTTTGCTTAAGTGCAAGGCATGTGTATCTTGATGATACCATTGTGTTTCAGTCTGTTGACTTAATCACTGTTGAGCAGAATTTTACCCACTTTCAAGATTTGTTGTTGTTGTTCACATATGTGGCGGGAGGTCATGGCAGTATATTGTCCATCCTCAACAAGAATATGAATATTCCTAACTAAAGGTGTGTGACTAATGGAGTCTGAAAACTTGTATAAAAGGCAGTTAGCCATTTGAATATTAATCTAAAGAGGTCTGAAAAGATGGACAAATTTGGCGACCTTTTGACAGTTGATTCTAGGTGCTTGCAAGTCAAGATGTAAGCTATCAAACCAAAAACAAAATTTCAGCTACAGAGGAGACTGAGGCTGCATTCAGGCAGAAAGTGTTTTTTATTTGCTTGTTTGTTAATTTTTTTACTTATCTGATTAACATATGGTTTATTAGTAGCAAGTGTACATCATTTTTCTGATTTGCGTCAATTCCATATATAAATGGTAATCTCGTACAAATAATAGACTGTCTGGTTACAGGTTGAGTAGAGTAACAGCCGATATGATTTTTGATCTGTGCTCCATTATACCCCGTCCCCAAATGTCTTGAATAGTGCTTTGCTTTTCCTTGCTTTACTTCAGTATTTGGTTTAAGTAGGATGAAAGTACTTTCAAGTGGAACGGGCTTCATTTGAAGGTATAAATACATTTAAGAAATATCAGTACTTTAAGTTGTAATTATGAATATGTATGTAATATAGTTGTACTTTCTGTAAGGTTTGTATGTAATTAAGATGGCTCATTAAAATAAAGTATGTAAAAAAAAAAAAAAAGTTGAGGCATTTTATTGGTGTATACTTTTGATGCAGAATGTTAAGTCCCATATAATGTTATATAATTATTTCAAGTATGTCTAATTTTAGCAAATAATGATAAAGGTGAATCTGTAAGAGTTTAGATAAAAGTATATTTCCTGATCTACTTCTAGCTTTGAATTGGAAGAATTTTATCATTACACCCAAAGTTCACTTTCCTTATGAAACTTTATGATGATAATTACATCTAGCCAGTCATTCTTCCTTCATAAGTTTACTTTTTCAATCTGGCAAAAGTGAGTTAATAGTATTACAGTAGATTTAATGCTCTTTGCAGTATACGTTTAAAAAAAATGTGTGTGTGTGTGTGTGTATATAT
>JAOVVH010000048.1:11610675-11627242 GCA_028566435.1 Scorpiodoras heckelii | reverse complement strand
TTTATATGCTGTAGGCACTTTTGAAATAAATGTGATGAAACATCTATGAACTGTGGGTGATGTATTTAAATTTTTTAATGTATGTTTTGGTTGGAACGTAAACTTACTCTTCGGTTGCAAGGTGCCGCGTTACTCTAATTTAAATTGGCGAATCGATGCCTTTAATTAAACTCCAACTATAATCAGTATATCAGACGAAGAAAAGACAAAAACTATTTTTATTTAATAAAATGAAAAGAAAAAATTAATTTAAAAAAATAATCATGCGATAAATGCAATTAAAAAACTTTATCGCGTGATAGTACTAATAAAAATATATATTGTTTAGCAGCGTGACAACCCCTTGAAATGGCAAAATCTTGGAGCAAAATGATATGTGAATTTAATGAGGTGAAAAGAAATTGGTTTGACATGAAAATGAAGAAAAAACAAATGTATGTGCTATTCCCAGGTGATCATGGACACTAAGACACATCATGCAGGAAAACCATGTTTTTTTTTTGTTTTTTTTAATTATTTATTTATTTGTTTGGGGGGGTTTTTTGTTTTGTTTTATTTATTTATTTGTGCTGGTGTATTTTTGTTGTTGTTTTTTTTTAATTCAACACAAAGTGTCTTGTCAACTGTTGGCCAAGTTGCACCAGTGCACCCTTCCCATTGGTATACTGGAGTAGCAGGAAATGTCATAAGAAGCCCAGTGATGGCACACCTAGGATCATATGGCATGTTGCAGCCAGATGAGACATACCGGGCTTACCAGTCACTTATTACTGGCACTGATAAAGTGTTGCATAACATTAAAGGAAGATGTGAAAAATGAAGCTGAATTACCCAGTCTGAGACCTCCCTCCTTTTAACCAGTATTCCTCATTGAATTACTTAAGATCTTTATTTCTTTAGTTAACGATTTAATGGTTTTATTCAGAGCAAGAATGCAAGGAAAGTAATATTATGTGCCTCCTTTTCTTTTTTCCTGCTATATGAAAGAACATTTCCTTTTAAGGAAATCTGCAAGTTTCTCATCATCTTTTTTTTTTTTTTTTTTTCACCAGGGTTTCAACATTAAGAGTGTGCAATCGCAGGGTTTCAAGCTAAACGTATGGGACATTGGAGGCCAGAGAAAGATCAGACCATACTGGAGAAACTACTTTGAAAACACTGATGTGCTTGTAAGTGTTTCAGGTGTGACGTTACATGTTGATGCTCTTAAAGTCACTTCAGTTTGATTTGCAGGATTCAGCTAATGACTGTGATTTGAATTTGAATATGCGCAACTAAATTTCATCACGTCTCTGCTTGTGACTGCGTCGTGCTTGTGAACAGAGCGTAATAGAACTTGTCTGTTTTAGATTTACGTCATAGACAGTGCAGATCGGAAGAGGTTTGAAGAAACGGGGCAGGTGAGCGTATGTGTGTGTGTGAGAGAGAGAAAGAGAGAGAGAGAGAGAGAGAGAGAGAGAGAGAAATCAGTTGACACACATTCAATTTGAAGATCAAGCTTTGCTATTGATTTCACCTTTTTTCACAAAACTGTGTTGTTGGGAGGTATAATGAGAAAATCACAGCATGTATATAAATGCATGTCTGGAGGACAAACTGTTTACATTTGATTAAAAATGGGATTCCTTATAGTAAAGATTTCATGTCAAAGACAGCAGGTAATAAGAACAGTAACAGTTAACAGGGTTTATTTTTTGTTTGTCTGTTTTTACGTGGTTTTTTTTTAGGAGCTAGCGGAGTTGCTGGATGAGGAGAAACTTAGTGGTGTCCCTGTCCTTATCTTTGCAAATAAGCAAGACTTGCTCACTGCTGCTCCGGCTTCAGAGATTGCAGAGGGTCTGAACCTGCACACCATTAGGGATCGCATGTGGCAGATTCAGTCCTGCTCTGCTCTCACAGGCGAGGGAGTCCAGGTACCAAAAAAACAGTCTGTACTGTATTTTATGCGTAAGCATTCCTCTTATCATACTGTAGAAACCAGTTCTTTTAGATAACGTCTGCACAATTGTTTCCGCACAATTTGATTCGTTTAGGATGGCATGAACTGGGTGTGCAAGAACGTCACGGCAAAGAAGAAGTAGGAGCGTTCGTACATTTTGAAGCTATCCGGGCACTGTGTGGAAAAGCAAACACTGTGGACTATGTGGAACCTTCACCAGCTGGACCAGGTTGTAGAGGAATGATCTCCGTATTGACGGCAGCTGAGGATGCCTAGAACAAGACCTTTAACCCTCTGTTAAACATCCGCCACCACTGCACTGTGCCGCAGTCGTCCTGGATCATCTGATCTACTGTCACTTCAGGCAAATAACTACCCAGTGCACCTAAAATGAACCATTACATCTAACCAAACACTGCAGCTATTAAAGCCCAACACTCCACGCATAAGGTCTTAACAAGCTCAACACTGATTTAAGCTGATATCCTCTATTCCTAGACACTGTATGTGTTGTCTGAGCAGAGGCTTGTTACTTCATGTATTGCGGAGTGATGTGTTATGAGCTCTCAAAAATGTATGTGCATGTATGTACATGTAAGTGTGCTCTTAGAATGAGTGAAAGCTAGTTTTATGGAGTGCAGGAGTGTTTCTGATCTGATGTCGAAGGGGGGATGTTTGGCGTACGTCCTTATTTGCCTGTCGGAGGGCACACACTTGAGTTTATCCATAATTTTGTTAGTTCTTTAAATTATTTCATGTCTATTTCTGTTTTTAAGGCTTCTGTAATTGTATTGGCATCCAAAGAGCATTTTGCTGACTTGTACCATAGTGTTAAAAAATGAATGCTCGTTTTTAATTTCCTTAACAATAGACAAGAATCAGGATGAGCGAGACTGTGGGAAGGACAGTCAGTTCTCTCTTAGGATAGGACGTAAATGAAACTGACAGGTGCTCTTGTAACAGGTTTAGTAGGCTTAAGCATCTGTTTGTGGCAGTGTAGATGTGCTTTGTGTGAGTTTGAGTGTCCAGTCTAATAGCGACTAAAAAAAAGGGAAGAACGGACATGTTGGAGTTTTAGTTTGTTTTTGTTTGGAGGGGAGGGGGGTTTCCTGTGTTGCTTTGCTCCTTAGGCATCAGTACATCAGAACATGGTAAAGGTTTGTGACGGTACATACATATATATATCGTGTTACTGTACACTGTTTTCCATTATTCTTTCAAGTACTCCGTGTACATGATTAATGAAAATCCATTGTAGATGATTGTAATGATTGGTGATTTTACAGAACATTTTATGAAACATTTTCCTAGACAGTCATGTTAGATTAATAAACATATTGAAACACCAACAAAACATGACTTAGGCTTTGAGTTATTTTTTATTAAAAAAAAAGAAAAGGTGATCTCCTCTTTCACTTAGTATAGTATTTCACTGTAAATAAGTGTTTGTTTTGCATCAGTTGCGAATGAGAATGTGAGCCTTATTTCTTTTTACCATACCAAATGTGGGCTTGCATTAGTTTTAGGAAAGTGTGGGAGGCTGTTAAAATTGAATGCAGCCCACATGCTAGATATATGGCAGGCCTGACATGAAAAAGCATTTACCTACTCTAAACACATCGATTCGCACGTATTACCAGACACTCTGTTAAGTGCATTTCTTTTTCTTTTGCGATGTTCACACTGAATTGAAGTATTAACAGAAGTACATTTTCATTTACCATTATTCAAAGTTTTCCAAAATTGGGGTTTTCTTTCCTTTTTAGAGGACCAATTCCACCTATTTAACTCCCAACATATACTATATGGCCAAAGGTCTGTGGGCACACGACCATCAACACAGCTGTCGGGATTTGTGCTCATTCATCTACAAGAGCATTAGTAAGGTCCAGCACTGATGATGTGCGAAGAAGCCTGGGGCTCAGTTATCTTTCCAGTTTATCCCAAAGGTGTTCACTGGGTTGAGGTCAGGGCTCTGGGCAGACCACTGCATGCACAGGGGCATTGTCATGCTGGAACAAGTTTGGCTTCATCTTAGCTCCAGTGAAGAGAATTTGTAATCTACAGCATCCAAGGACAGTCTAAGCAATGGGATGAACTAAATGGGACTGTGTTGGTCAGGTGTCCACATACCATTTGGCCGTACAGCATATATACTTTACTACCTATTAGTATGGTTAGTATGGCAGCTGCTAACTCCTTCTTCATTCTGTGTAAGGCTGTTAGAAAGCCTCATCAAGGTATTGAGATAAAGTTTGTGTAGCCAAGGAAACCTGTGCAGACTTTCCAGAGTTAAACATCAGGGAGCAGGAAAGATAATTAGTCTACTGAGACGCACACTCAGAGTTCATTATATGCCCATCTTTACATCGCTGTATCTTGTCCTGATTCATCCGTGAGAATGTGTTCACTGTTTCCTCTTGTATATAGATTTAAGACAGGATAAAATCTGAATAATTGCTTTTAATTTCTGGTTTATTGCTCATTTTGGGTAGTTAACTGGTCTAGACTGAGTCATGATGATGTGTCCGGGAAACACATCGAAGGGAAGTCTGCCTGGAAAAGGTTACAGTAAAACCTATAGATGCATCACTAAACTTATGTTTTATTCCTGTGTGGCATTCTATAAATATATAAGCGAAAATATTTTATTTATTGGTTTATTTATTTAGATCTTTCTTCGGTCAGCTTAATGCGAGATTGATCACATGCTGTTTGTGTGTGTATATGGGTATGCTTTGGTGTCAACATGTCAGTGCGTCACCACATTGTTATGTATCTGATGCGAATGTTCACAAGAGGTGCAGCTAGCTGCGTTTGACAGCTGTGTTTCTATGACAGCTGTGTGTGTGTGTGTGTGTGTGTGTGTGTGTGTGTGTGTGCGTGCCCCGGCACAGGGGCCCCCATGAAGGTGTGTTTCACCACTACTGCTCTGTTGGGAGACAGCATCTCAGCTGTTGTGCAGCTGCTGTTTGCATTAGCTGCCTCTGAGCTCTACACATTTACCCGCACCACACACTGTCACATCACACGTCTGTTTCCAAAAGCCCCAGTCTAATCAAAGACACATAGAGAGTGTGGGATGAGTCAGGCCTCCAAATATTGCAAAGAACCGCTGGTTTCATATTCTTGTAATGAGCAACTAGAGAATGGTGAAAACTGCTGCTCTGGCTGCCCTATTTGTTACCTGAGCCCTTCTCACCACCCTCCAAACTTATTAACATAGAGGTCTGGGAATTTAGCATAATGATTCTGCACCTTTGAAATAAAGGTGCAATGCTGTCTATGAGCTTTGCCACTGCAGAACATGCAAAAATGCTCATAATGTTTGTTGTAATGACCCTGTTTAACTACTCGTGCAGTGTTTTGTGGGTTAATCAGAAATACACCACTTACAAATGTTTAATAAGAGCTTCTTTTTTTTTTTAAATGAAAAGTCGAAGTTTTACCTTTATGAATACTATTTTGTCCAAAATTAATTTCATTCAATCGGATATTTATATGCAGATTTATTAAAGCTTAAATACATTTGAAAAAGACTCCGTGTAAAGGACTTAAAACCGTCACGTGGGTTATGAACTCAGATTTGACTCTCGCACTACTACCACCTTGTTTTCCTAGAACTCAGGAACACACCCCCATGTCCCAAGCAATTACCCACATGCCCCTGCAGCTTCCTATCTCAAGGGTTTAAGAGGGATTTTGGATTATCCTGCCTGAATTTAGGGGTTGGAGTCATATTGTGCTGGATGATATGATAATTCTACATGGTAAATATATTACTGGCATGTAAGGGACTGACATGTTCGAATCGGATAGGTGGGTGTGTTCGCAAGTGTTTCTTTTTCCCCTTGCTTAGTCATACTGATGCAGTCAGGCTGAACAGAGTAACAAGGGACAGAAGCAAAAGAAGGCATTAGCCAGCATGCTAGCAGAATAGCACTCTTGTGTTTGCTTGCTTTAGAAGGTACTGCTTTTGGACGTCTCTGTGTCGAGGCTGATTCCTGAATCATATTTACTGGATAACTGAATGATATGCAGAAGGTTAAAATGGAGACATAGAAATGGAAACAGCCTGTGTTTTTTTTGCTACCCAAGTCATATTTTATTATACATGACTGGTATACTTAGGGTTCAGTCATATAAATCAAGAATGATGATCCCTATTATGAACTATGACTGAAAAAGGTGTCACAGGGAATGAGACAGTTGTGGAATGCGTATAAAATGAATCGGGTCTTTCCAGGTTCTCCAGAGAGAACTTCAAAATCTTAACATTCACAAATTCAGTGATACAAATAACAATGATAATGTATCATGTTCCCTGTCTATTATATGCATTGAGCGAACACTCAGTGGCAAAGAAAAGGCAGGCAACAATGTCGGCCTACACCACATACACCACAGCCTGTCGTCTTCCAATCACACACACATCCATCAGATAACCCACTGATCTTGAACTACTATATAGCACGCTCGAGACAAGGCATCCTTCCAGAGAACTACCATTAAAAAGACAATAGCCCTCCCCCCAAACAGCTATCCGAGTCGGAATAGAAGGTTGCATACAGTTGCAGACATGGTTTAATAATGCATGTTAAAGGAGGGGAGAGCTCATAGCAAATTCTCTTTAATCTGATCAGCCGTCACATGTGACACTTCATCCAGCCCAGAGCAGGATTAGAACACTGAAGCAGGATTTGCTTTTAGTGTAAATTTGGGCTACAGTGCACTGGAGAGCAAAGAGCCATCCACTGGCTGTGATGGCAGAAACGGGGCTAAAGGCCCTGCCTTCCACCAATACAGCTACACATTTCTCTTTCTCTCTCTTCCTCTAGCTTTCTCTCTCTCATGCTCTCAATAATACACCTACGACCAAATTTGGGAAGAAAAAAAAGAAAAAGGTAACAGTTTATATAATTTGATCGTGTAGGAGAGATTGTAGGGGTCCTAACAGACATTATCTGTTCTCTCCAGGCCTTGTGAAATATGACCAGCGATCACATGCAAAGAAGAGCTTTGGCTGTTTTGTAACCAATCCTTCTGGAGGCCAGAGTCCTCCCACGGGCTGTAGTTGGTCTGCTTGAGCAGCCAGAACGATTAGCATCATGGGACAGTGGAGCTATGAAAAACAAACCCATTGTGGAATACTTTGAGCATATGGCGTGTCCACCCACAGCAAGCAGAGAGGAGACAAAAAGAAAATAGAAGATGAATTTTGTTCAGATCTCTAATTGGTCACAAAGTGTTGGCGGTGCTGTGTGTGTGTGTGTGTGTGTGTAATGAGTGCAGATGTGAAGGGCAGTGGGAGAAGGGCAGGAACGTTACACTCCATAAATAAATGATTAGCTTCTCTTGGAGACTGATGACTTTCCCTTTCTCCTCCCTTCTCCATCCTCCTAGTATTGCCTCTCTCCCACCACCAAAATTCCACCATGCTGTAACAGGGCTGTGTTCTGTGACATGACGTATCACAAGGCAACCGGTAACCATCATCACCACTTCCAAAATTCACAAAACAGGAGAGCTGTAGCAAGTCTGTGAGATATTTGGGATGACACATCGCCGTTACTGTGGTGCCTTTTGAGGCAAGTGTTTCCACTGGCATATAGTAGGTTATACGGATGATGTCAAGCTAGAGCCGGTGGTGTTTTTTTTTCTTTTACAGGAAGACCAGCTATTCCAGTCACACCTCATAAAGCTCAACAAACAGTAACTATATATTCCCAAACCATAAACAAATGATTAAACTGCCTGACAAATGATTAACTGTTTCTCAAACATAAACCCCCAACCTGTTGTATTGAAGCATGGCTTTGGAGAGATCACCAGTTCACTGAGGATGATTAAAATCCAGTATAATTTTATCACGTGTCTGTATAGACAACCCATTGCCTTTAAAATGCACAATTTACTGACTGAATGAGAAAAAAAGTGAATATACGTAGAAGTATGAATATCTCAGAAAGCACAGAAAGTAATGTTGTAGTCAAGGAGATATCTAAAGATTAATGTGAGTCTATAGTGAGTCTAAAGTGCACTTCGAAAGATAAAGACATAATTCTGAAAAAGCTTTCTCAAAGTAGATAGAATGCAGCATTACAGGACAGTTCAAGGAATCAGGAATCACTACAGTATCAATATGAGCATTTAAGTTCCCCCAACTAAAAAAAAAAAAGGGTCATATCCACCAAAAGTAGTACCTTTTTGTGTAGAGTCAATAGGCTGAGCACCGGGGTGAATGTATCTTTAACATAAAAGCAGAAGGTCAGCTTGTTGCCCAGACTCTGAAGCTGCATTTTGTGCTTCATTTCCAAGCAGAACAACACTGACACTCCTGCGTTCCAGGGTGATAAGTATAGGAGGCACAGGGCCAAATCAGTGTGTGACTTATTCAACAAACACTGGGATCCCATAGAAAAGCTGTGGGATTATCTGGAAGAGCAAGCAAAACACCAAAAAGTGCCCATGCTCACTAATGCTGAGTTGTGCACCTGATCTGTTAGAGAGAGATAAAATTCACAGCAACTCACAGGATCTCAAGACACTAGTGACATTCTTACCCGATAATATTAGGGCAGTTATTAAGGCAAGTGTAGAGTATATAGGAGTGGATTATATTTATGATAATACTGGTTAACAAAGATTTCATCAATTTACCATTCAAAAAAAGCCTTTTTGTGTATTTTTGCATGCTGAATCCAAATATGTTTTCAGAATTTCTCTATGACCCACTGTTCTTTTTGGATATGGCAGACTATTGCTCCGCACTAAAGTAGGATGCTCCCGAGGCCTGTATGATACAACTGTACGACTGCATGATAGGTGGAAATCATACAGTTGTACATTTTAGAAATCTGTACACATTTTAAGTGTAACAACAGCCTTATTTTTTATGTAATAAAGACTGTCAGCATGCCTTATAGAAAAATTCTAAAAATAGATTCAGCATAAAAAGTATTGTAAGGTCTCCTATTTTAGTTTTGTTTGGCAAAAAAAGGAAAACGTTTTTACCTCGAATAATTAATATACAGTACTGTGTGAAAGTCTCGTGCACCCTATTGTTTTTAGGTACAACTTTTGTTATTGACGTTTTTTTTTTTAGTTCTGAATTACTGAGACGGTACAAAAAGATTTTATATTTCCAAACGTTACTTCTCCAACAAAAAAAAGGATTCAGTGTTACACAAAATGTTTGTATGTCAGTAACGAAAGCAACACAAGAAAGCTGCTGGGTTTTGCATGCAAATAAAAGAAGCAAGTGTGACAGTCAAAGTCTCCAGAAGAGCGGTGGCAGATTCTCCAAGACACTCAGTAAAACTTACCACCTAATTACTGTACAGTACGATGCAGAAGTCTTAGGCACATGCAAATAATGATGTTTTTACATAAAAGAAAACACTATGAAGTGCAGTAAACAGTAATAAACTAAAGGAAGTCAATATTTGGTGTGTCTTTTTCTTAAACAGTGTTTCCAGGTACAATGTGTGCAGTTTTATAAGGAAATCAGCTTTTAGGTTTTACTGGAAACTTTGTCACCCTTACTTCTTCTTTCTTTGCATGCAAAACCCAGCAGCCTTCATTATATCTTTTGTCTGAAAAGTGGTCTGTTCTGTAATGTGTCGCTTTTGTTACTGACACAAATATTTTCATGTAACATTACAATTTTTTTGGAAAAGTAACGTTTGGAAATATAAAATCTTTTTGTACTCAGTAATGCAGAACTCACAATAACAAAAGTTGTACCTAAAAACAATAGGGTGCCTAACACTTTTACACAGTACTGTGTATTTTGACCAGGGAGTTTATTTTATTATGAATTATTTTTAGATTTAGTGAACAGAACTACACTGAGCCGAAATCACTGTTATGCAAATGTAATATTTTAAAACCCACAAATGGCTTCTATACAGATAGAGCTGTATATGATGATAATTCAAAATCCTGTGTGTACTTATCTGTTCCACTATTACATCTGAGCTAAACACTGCATTCATTTTTGAGTTCTGACATCAGACCCATGAAAAACACACAAATTTGGCTCCATTAACTGCTGTTTATTTTTTCGAATAGAGCCACACTTTGTGTTGCACAAAATATGTACAAAAGACTATATGGTATGTGTTTTAAAACCAACATTTAATACTCTTTTGAAGCACAATGAAGCAAATAATAGAGGTACAGTAGTCCACTATTTTCTTGTAAAAAATATGTGGAAAAAAATGTCAATAACTTTTCTATTCAGGCTCAGCATAGACCCTTGGAGTTCATGGAAAATCTTTTTTGGACTGCTTAAAGTCCCAAACAGGAAGTCAACAGATTTTCAGCATGTTCCTGACAATCAGCACTGTGCAGTGATCAAACCCACTGGGATCCACTGGAGCTGACAACGTTTTTAAAGAGGAAGGATACCACGTCTAAATAATTGATCTATGATTAAATATTGAGTGCGTTTGCTGATCGTCGTGAACATGCCTTTCATGTGCTTTGATTCAGGAAGTTACCATACCCAACGGAAAGCAGAATCCAGGAAAGATTAGGTTTAGATGCAGTTACTATCAAGTTTCAGAGAGGTCCAGGAAAGACATGTAGAAGATGTTAGAGGTGCTCCTGGAGCCTTCCAGGATTTTACATGGTATCTGAGTTTGAAATCAAGCTGTTTCATTGCTTTGGGGTGATTTGCTCTAAATAGAATTAAGACACATTTTCTACCTCCAGTCAAATCATAAAAAATACTAATATGTATTTGTAAACATGATACGAGGTCCTGTCACCTTGCAGGCATTTCCATAAGAGCTCAATCCCAGCTCATCCCAGGTTACACATGGTTTAGACCTTGGGCATTCTTAATCTTTTTAACCCATCTTTCCTATAATAACCAGCAACCCTTTTCCTACCAGCCATTTCTGTTAACAGAAATAAATGGACATTTAGGTATCATATAGATGCAGTAAATGAGTTGTTTCCCCCAGTTCCATGGTTAATAACAGACCAAATTTATGATATAAATTTGTCTCCTCCTCCTCCCCAGACATCCTAAAGGCTGGAAGATGGGGCAGAGGAAGGGCTTGAAGCTGATCTAATATTATCTGCTCTGGGTCAGCAGCATCTGCAATTATCCCAGGCCATTTTCAATTTTAAAAGCACAACCGAAAATTCCCTATTTTAAAAAGATTGCACAGTGGCAGACAGGGATTTTACAGACTTTAGGAAGATATGTGGTTGGGAAGGCTACAAGGCTTACCTCAACTAATATAAAATGAGACAATGAGCCATTTGAATGCAATGGTGGAGACAAAATAAACAGAGAGAAAGCAAAAGGAAAAGAAGTGAGAGAAAGAAAGAAGGAATGGGGAAACAAAATGGTTAACTGGTGACATAGTGTTTAGTAGAAGGTTCTCCGTAGAGGCTGTAGAAGTCGGGGTGTCTGTGGCTCTGTGAGGTGCCAATCCAGTTGCCGCGCACTGAGATGTTCTGCATTGGCTGGGACATGGAGGGAGCTGGGGGTGGCATTGGGTGTGAGAATTCCTGTGCCCAAGCAAAAGAGGGTGAGCGCGAGTAAGATGGGTGGCCATGGTGTCCAGACACAGAGGGCATGCTGGAGCAGTAGCAGTTGTCCACTGTACACATGAGGATCTTACGGCCATTGTACTGTGGCAGCATCGCCTGCTGGGTGGAGCCAGCGTTAGGGTAGTGCGCGGGACTGAACACTGAGCTGGAATGATGGACAGGCTGAGCATCGCTCACTTCTGCGCCGCTATTATTGAGGCTCACAATGTGTCGAGCAGAGCTGCAGGAGGCCACAGATGGCCCTTCGTCTGAGCTGGTACTTGGAGCCAGGAACTGCTGCTTGCTCATAGGACCTGATGAGGATTCCATGAAGTTTGCGCTGCTCTCAGGAAATGCAGTCGAGTGCTTGCGCTTTTCTGATCCTGAGCTGCTCACTCTGCATTGGTAGACAGGAACACTCTGGAAAAAGTGTGCCGGAGCGGCGAAGGGTGCTGGACACAGGACATACAAGATCAGAACAGAACTCACAGCTCAAAGGGGTTTCTAAAAAAGTTGACTTGCAGCAGCGATATACCTTCCAGCATTTTGCGTAGGTTCTTCTCCTTTTTAGAAATCTCAGCAAGAAAGACTTTAGAGTTAAGGTGACCTGCATTGTAGGGAGGTAGTGCATTGTCTATAGATGTCTGAGATCTGGGAAGAGAAAGCATTTGAACATTTATCCTCATGTTTTAAACACAGCTCTTGGCATTTTAAAATGTGTTATGTAGTGAATATCTTACCTATCCAGGAGGATTTTTACAGGTTTTGTGTTCTGGAAATAGAAAAAAAACCAGAAAGAAACATTAAAGGAAAATCGTCTGTAAGCTGTTTCATTACAGCCTCATTGTCTGTCAGCATAGAAAAATCTGGAAGCGTAGCTCTTTTGACAAACACACACTGCACTGAAGTATTTCTCACAGGTATGGCCACATTCACAGTCTGCATTTAAGTGAGTGAATGTGAGCATGTGGGCGTTGGCGTCTGCGGGGGAGATTTACAGCACAGAGCAAGCAAGAGAGACAGATAAAGGAAAAAAAAGGAGGTGGGGGTTGAGATAAAGAAAAGAAAGATGCCTCACCTTCATGAAGTTGATATTCTCTGCCTTGTCAAACAAGACCTGGATAGAGCTGAGCATCTTCTTGGCCTCCTGGCGCCGCTCATTGAGCTGCAGGACCTGTCTGGAGTTTTCTTGGCAGAACTTTGATCTTGACTTCTCCAACACATTCAGAGCCTTCCCCAGGTCCTCCTCCAGGAGCTGTTGCATTTTCTGATATTGCAGGCGTACCTCTTGTTTCAGCTGATCCACCTTATCCTGTACATAATGTACATAAAGGCTGTAACCAAGCCAACCTGTACAGTACTCTACAAAATCTAATTTTTTTGGCAAATTTTGTTATTCTGTGACTTCTGCATTAGAACTAAAAATGTGGTCATGTGGCAGCAGCACAATGCATAAAATCAGAGACAAGGCAAGCAGTTCAGTTAAAGCTCACACCAAACATCTGTGGCATGGTTGTTGGTGCCAGCATTTCAGAAATTGCTGATTTCCTGGGATTTTCACATATAACTGTCTCTAGACTTTATACAGAATGGTGCAAAAACCAAAAAACCTCCTGTGTGCAGAGGGTCTGCAGGCTGAAACACTTTGTTGGTCAGAGACTAACTGAAACTGGACAGTTGAAGACAGGAAAGACTAGCTGACTTTTTTTTCTAATCTTCAACTTAGGCAACTTAGCCATTTAGGCTGGGTCTGTGCCTCTGATTCTTGTTCTTGGCTGATAGGAATGGAACCCAATGAAGTCTTCAACGTTTTGTGTATGCCGAGATGCTTTTCTGCTCACCACGACTGTAAAGAGTGATTATCTGAGTTGCTATATCCTTCCTGGCAAGTTTGAACCGATCTGGCCATTTTCCTCTGACCTCTCTTATCAGTAAGGCGTTTCTACCCATAGAACTGTCACTCAATCAGTGTCTTTTGTTTTTCATATCATGCTTTGCAAACTGTAGACACTGTTGTGTGTGAAATCCCAGAAGATCAGCAGTTTATGAAATACACATATACACATGATATACACTGAAGACAGTTGGGTTTGATATCAAAAGACGGATATGAGATAATAGATGAGAATTAGAGCTTCCATTTCTTGATATTCACATATAAATTCCATCTAGATGTAAGCGTATTTAGATCTTGAACTTTAGGACGTCATTTTTTGTTTAAACCCTCCCATTTTTCAAGTGATCAAAAATATCGGAAAACATAACTGACCGGGATCTTGTGTTGCCCAGGGTTGCCCTGCTAGATTGATTGTTTATACAATTAGTAGCTCTGAATGTCTACTACTGTGGGTTTCATCTGTGAAGAGACTGCATTTGTTGTTAAAAAGAGCAAACCAAAATGAAGACCAGAAAGCTGTCTATGGGAGAAAAGCCAGACATTTTAAAGCTGAGAAAAGAGGGAAAATTGATTAGAAACATTGCACAAGCACTGGGCATAGCCAATACAACAATTTATAACAACCAGACAATACTAACAACCAGACATTGAATACGTTTGCCAAGGAAAACAACAGCAGTTGATAACAGAATCATTGAGAGAAATGTGAAGAAAAACACAAAAACAACAGTCAGTGACATCACCAATAACCTTCACACAGCAGGGCTGAAGGTATCACAATCCCTCATTTGAAGAAGACTTTGAGAGCAGAAATATAGAGGCCAAACCACAAGATGCAAACCACTCATCAGCAGTAAGCATCAGAAGACCAGACTGGAATTCACACAGAAATACACAGATGAGCCACAAAAGGTCTGGAACAAAGATTAACCTCTATAAAAACGATGGAAAGTCCAAAGTGTAGAGAAAGAAAGGATCTGCTCATGATATAAAACATGTGAGCTTGTCAGTCAAAGAATAGTGGAGGTATTGTCACAACTTGGGCTTGAAATGGGTCAGTAATCTTTATTGATGATGTAACTCGTGATGGTAGCAGCAGAATGAATCCAGAAGTCAGAAACACTCAGTCTGAAAATTTACAGAGAAATGCATCCAATCTATTTATAAGGATCTTCATCATGCAGCAAGACAATGACCCAAAATACACTGCCAACACATCAGATGACTTCATCAGGGGACAAAGTGGAAAGTTTTAGACTTCTCAAGTCAGTCACCAGACCTGAACCCAACTGAGCATGCATTTCACCTCCTGAAGCGGAGACTGAAGGGAGAAACTCCCTAAACTATCAACAACTGAAAGAAGCTGTGGTACAAGCCTCAAAGAGCATCACAAAATGCTGACCTTAGTGTATCGCCAGCTTGATACAGTTATTGCAAGTGAGGGATATGCAATCAAACATTATGTGTTATTCATATTTAAGTACTATCTGTTCCGATACTCTTGCTCACCAGAAAAATGGGTGGTGTGCTGTTTAACACATCTCGATGTAAATATCAGGAAATGAAAGCTGAAATTTTAATCACTCAAATCCAAATGTCTTCAGTGTATAGCAAAAACGAAAGAACTGGTCTTGCTGTTCCAGTACTTTCAGTGGGTTCTGTTTACTGCATATGCACAAAGTGCCTAAGACTATTTTTATCAGAAAAGTGATAGCACTAAACAAATGAAAAATATCTGGTGAAGAAACCTTTGATTGTTAAAAGGCTTTGTTCAAATCTGGTAATCTGGTACATAAGAACTTTTAGAACATTTTAATTAAAAATCTTATAAAAGCAGTAAGTACATACTGATATTTTTCCCGACGCTGGACAGAATTAAACATAACGAATCCCATAAAACAACAAGCCTTACCACTGTCTGAATACTTTATACAGAAAATGTATAACATGAGATGCAATAGATGGCATGTAAGTGTATCTATATACTTTACATCATTACCTCCACCTGCCGTTTGTCTGACTCCAGTTTGTACAGCAGCTCTTCGATGTCCTGCACTCGATCATCGATACGATCTTGTTGCTTCATCAACATGTGCTGAAAGACAACAAGAAAACAATCATTTCATGTCCCCTGTCACACAGAGACTGGATAATCCTGCTATTAATAAAGAAAATTTATATTTCACGTAAGTCATCTGAAAGTCATCCGAGTACATACAATACATGTACAGTAGGTGCAAATGATTTCATATGCGATGAGGTAAACAGTATATGTAGTCTGGACAAATAATTCATTCTGAAGGCAATTTAACGGGGAAGAATTTTCAGTGGGAATAACATGCATGGAAATTGGAACGTACGAGGGTCAGGTCTCAAGAGAAGGCCCGCAGAACCGACCAAACATAAACACTATGTTTTCAGTCACCTCTGCAAAGCAACCTCCAATTTCCTGCTGTCTGTTTCAGCATCTCTATGACAACCGATCCAAGCAACCGTATTAAAGCAAATGAGGAAAACAAAAGCTGACAACAATGAGACTAATTAATCCAAAATACTCTGTTTTTTTGAGCATGCAGGCGAATTTGCCCATGTGATTCTGCCCCTTATCATTAGGTGTCTGGACGAGTTTTAAATTGGATCTGGAAGGAGGCACTAACCCCCAAACATTCCCCATCCCCCAGCCAAATCAAAGCATGTCAAAGCCTGGCTTTTATAATCCCCTCCATTCTCTCTCACTGTTGCCAGCATGACCGAGGGAGAAAACACTGCACCTAAAATCCACACAGAATTCACAACATGCTACACAGTGTTCCAGTTCAGTTTTAATCTGATAACAGTATAGGCCATGCCTGTAATGGGTAGCCATGGCCGAGAAAAGCGAAGGCAGCTGTCATGACAATAAATCCTGTGCTCGTGTGTGTTTACATTAATCAGCATATACAGAGAGCGAGAAAGAGAAATAGAGAAAGAAAGAGAGAAAGAAAGAGAGAGAAAGAGAGAAAGAAATAGAGAAATAGAGAAATAGAGAAAGAAAGAAAGAGAGAAAGAAAGAGAGAAAGAAAGAGAGAAAGAGAGAAAGAAAGAGAGAAAGAAAGAGAGAAAGAGAGAAAGAAAGAGAGAAAGAGAGAAAGAAAGAAAGAAAGAAAGAAAGAAAGAAAGAAAGAAAGAAAGAAAGAAAGAAA
>JAOVVH010000048.1:11568832-11580919 GCA_028566435.1 Scorpiodoras heckelii | reverse complement strand
AGGAAACGTGAACTAAACTCCACACAGCTCAATATAACATGCTTTACAGTGACTTCCACCTGGCTGCACTTTAGATACAAACTTGGTCCTCAAGTCATTACCTATTTATTTAGCAATAAACAGTCCAACTGTCAACATACAAGAAGAAATAATTCATTTTGAAATGAAAGGTAATCTACAGCAATATCCATTTAGTGAAAGTCCTAGCACACACTTATTTCAGTGCTTAGATGTTTGTTTGATTACAGAAACTGTCATGAATAGAGCTAAATAAGCAGTAAACTATGTATGAGAACATTTATCTCGGCGATCACAGGCACACATACCGTATATATCAGGACAAACACCAAACCGATACAACTGCCTGGCCATTTCAGAAAGAGATTTTCAGAAACTTTTATATAAAACAAGGCTAACCAGTAGCCTTAGCTTCGGAAACAAGGCAACGTTAGATACTGCAGTATCACGGTAACGTGATATATGAGCTACAAAGTGTTACAATAACCATTACCATCTTAAACTTTGTGGTTAATTCTGTTTGAAAACCTAATTAAACATAACAACTCAAGCAAGGGTAAGTACTTGCTAAGCAGAAATGTGGTTAACACAATGGCTAAAGGTTTTTCAGGTCTCTCTTTACCTCTGAAAAGCTACCCGACGTTTACTCGTTTTATCTCGGGCTTGGTATAAATAATCCTTTCCATCATTTCTTGACTGGTTTTCTTGCATTTTCTTGTCTTTGCTCTCCAGGGTTGTAGGGCTGCTGTGATTGACATGCTGTCAGACACTCCTCCTGGCTCTGATTGGTTGGTTTAAACCGGGCACAGTGGATTCTTGCCAGTGGAATTAGTTACAACAGGAAGAGTCACGATGGCTTGATTTTTTTTCTCACAGATTGTCTCTCTCATGCACTAGTGTCAGGACATAATGACAGTTTTAGCAAATATGACAAAAGCTTATTTTTATAGAGGATACGTCCTGCAGCTTGACAGTCTGGTGACTGATGTGTCCTGTATAAAAAACTTCCCCTTTTGTCCCTGACCAGCTTTAGATCATGAGCAGATCCTTTCTTTCTCCACACTTTGGCACAGCATAAGCTTGGTTTCAGAGCTCCTGTGGCTCATCAATCTGGCCTGCTGATGAGGGGTTTGTATCTTGTAGTACGAGCTCTGTATTTTTGCTCTCAAAGTCTTATTCAAATGGTGGACTGTAATACCATCACCCCTGCCCAGTGAAGGTTCTTAGTGTTGTCACTGATTTAAAAAAAAAAATTTTTTTTACAGCTCACAATGTCATCAACTGCTGCTGTTTTCTTTGGCTGACCCGTTTGATGTCTGGTTGGTAGTACACCAGTGGTTTATTTCTTTTCTGGGCTATACCCAATGCTTGTGCAATAGCTCTGATCGATTTCCCTTCTTTTCTCAGCTTCAAAATAGCTTGCTTTTCTTCCATAGACAGCTCCATGTTTTTCATGTTGGCGTATCCTTTTTAGCAACAAATGCAGTCTTCACAGTCGAAACCAAGGGCTCAAACCAAGAACAGACTTTCAGAGCTATTAATTCTTTAAACAATCACTCTGACAGCGCACACCCTGGGCAATAACAAACACGTCACATTTTCCAATATTTCTGATCACGTAAAAGTGGGCAGGTTCAAAAAATGAAATGTCTTCAGCTTCGGGGTGTTTCAGTTAGGGAGAAGAGACAGTGGGTCCTTTACTTTGAATTTGACTGCTTGGAAATAAACAAATCCGGGCCTGAAATGGAGGCAAGACCCTCAACCTTTCACCTTACACTAATTTAGGTGTCTTATATGAAAACAAGTGGCCAACATAAGCAGCTGATAAGATTCTTTAGCGATAACAGATTATCTAATAAATGTCTGTAATGTTCTATTAAGACTAATTAAGAGCACTGTAATAATCCTAGTTGATGGAAATTATAGAAAGAAATGATATTTTATGATATTTAGGGCAGTTTTGAAATAAGCTAACTAAGCTAATAAATAAGTACAAATTAATGAATCAGGGAAAAAAAACAATACATAGATCACTTATCAAAATAACAGTTAGCCACAGCCCTAATGCACAGAGTAATTCCAACACCATCTATAACTGAGATGCAAATGATGTGTTAATTGACTGAATGCAAACATTTCAGTAATTTAAGTAATTATTTAAGTAATGTTTCTCCTGTGGGCATGGTCTGGTTGTACTGCTGTTTTAAGAACCACCTTGTCAATTTTATATTATATTTTTAACCAAAGTGGAGTTATTTTCTTTTACTATTATCCGGTTTGCATTCCACAGATTCTTTCATGCCTGGAGCTGTGTTTCAAGTGTCAACTCATGCACCATATAGTGCATCGGCCATTTTGTCCAGCTATTTGAAACCGTAAATTTAAGACACTATATAGTGCCCTACGGAATAGTCATGATGCACAGCAAACCATAGTGTACACAGGCTATACCCTACATCAGTTTACCATCATGTAACTTTAGCTGCTGGCTAATGTGCTGCCTAATGAGACATCACGACCATACAATGGCACGTCTCCTCCTCTGTCTGAGCAGCAGGATTTCAGCAATTATTACTGAACCGTCTACCAGAAATTGTACCTGAGCAAGAAGCGAACAATATATACGGTGCATTCCAATCGCAAGGGTCCCTAAGCTGTATCCCCTGCTCCCTACACACTGCACAGGGTACAGAATCCCAAGGGCACTTCGTAGTGCACTGGCTCGCTAAAACGGCTCCATTTGGAATGCCCTGCAACATCATCAACAGCGGATAACATCGGCGTCGCGCCTTGATTACCTCTGTTGTGTTCTACAAGACAGCCATCGGCTGTACTTAGCGTGATAAATCAAACAACGCTGTTCAGCCTCATTTTGTACGCTGTAGGCACTTTTGAAATAAAGGTGATGAAACGTCTATGAACTGTGGGTGATGTATTTTAACTTTTTAATGTATGTTATGGTTGTCGTTTAAATTCGCGTGCACAGTGCTCTGATCTCTTGTGCTGAATGTTACGATCTCCGAGCTCGTTAGCGATCATAAACATTGCTAAAGATTGAAAGGAACAACAGAGAACAAAGAAGTTGTTGCTCTTTTTGGGTTGCTATATTTTTGTATGTTACATCAGTTTAATGAGCGACGGAGGTGACATATTCGTCGGCGCCGCATAACACATACACAAACTCCTTCTCTTCCATTGCAGGCAGTGTGTGTGTGTGTGTGTGTGTGTGTGTGTCTCTGAGGTAAAATCAAATCAGCCAATCATGTAGCAGCAGCACAACAGAACTTCCGGTGAAGTGATATACCATGCTCCCTCGCTCCCTACACACTGTGCAGTCCCCTTGAAAGTGAACACAGTTGCTCCCTACGGAACGGAATCTCACTTAACATGGCGGCGTACCCTTCGAAGTCTACTTCACAGTGCACTAACCATCGACTGGAATGTACCCATAGTGAGTGAGTGAATGAGTGGACAAGTGAACCTGAACACGGCATGAGAGTTCTAACAGATCTGAAACCTAGGCAACGATTTTTCTTTATCTGACTTCAATTAACCAGCATGGAAAAGCTCTTAAGTCGGTCAAACCATACAACAAATACACAACACAGAAGAACAAGAACAAGAACAAGAAGAAGAAGAAGAAGAAGAAGAAAGAGGGAAAATGCACTGACTAACAATATAAAGCCTTACTTGCAAATGAGGATCAATGTCAAATATAGTCTCCCCTCTCCTCATATCAGTGATTAACCACGGACCACCAGCACTGCAAACATAGCAGGAAGAGAGAGAAGCCCATTTATACATGGTTAATGAAAAAGGAGAGTAAAACAAAGTATCAGGATGAGTGACCCATTTAACCAGAGGGAAATAAATTATAAATACAACATTGAAAACTACGAAGCAAGAATTCAGACACCTGCAACATTTGTCCTCAAGGCATGACAGGGCCTTGAGCAACACTTTAGGGGTGCTAATCGGGTTTCTCCTAAAAACACATTAACCTGGTACCCATTCCAAAACCAGGTTTGTCCTTACTTTCCACTAAGCCTGGTTTTTGAGAATACTCACACACGCACTCCGCGGAGCAGGTCCAAAATACCCTGACCATTCCACTGCTGTGCTGCTTGGAGCTCTTCTGTGCACACCCCCACAATCTTCCAAACACAGTAGAAGAAAACACAATTAACATTTGGATTAATAACCCTATGGATTGGTGTTCATTACAGAGTATATATTCTCGCCTTGTGAAGGCTCCAGGTTCTCAGCCTCCCTAACCAGGATAAAACGGTTATTGAAGATGAATAAAGAATGAATGGATTGTGTTACATCACATATCCTGCAGCAATGATAATAAAGTTGTGAATCTGAATACAACAGACTTCTTCAAGGCCACTGTCATGTTAAGCTGATGACGACAAAAAAATGCCTCTAAATGCATGTTTACCACCCTTATTAATTTTATACTCTATTTTCATACTCTATTTGCAAATCTGTTGTAACACAAGCAGAATGAGGCCTGGAATTGTCCTGCTGATACAGACATGGAGTTCCTGGGAAAAGATGTCTTCTGGACAGCAGCATGTGTCTCTTCAAAATACCAATATAAGTCTCTGCATTAATGGTACCTTCACATATATGCAGATCACCCATGGGCTCGATGGCTACACACATACAATACACATCAATATTTCCGCTGACTCCCTGAATCTTTTCATGACATCATGAACTGAAGATGGTAAAAGACCTAAATTCTTTGCAATCATGCACTGAGAAACATTGTATTTGAACTGACTGATTCTCTTATGAAGTTTGGCACAAAGTGGTGAACCACGGCCCATCCTTGCTTGCAAAGACTAAGCCTCTGGTGGATGCTCCTTTAATACTCAGTCTTGATGACCTCACCAGATACCAGTTAAACCGTTAATTGTGGATCTTTCCAGAACAGATTTACTTGTATTACTTGTCTTATTTTGCCTCCGTCTCAACTTTTTTTTGAGTCTGCTGCAGGCATCAATTTCTAAATTTGTTTATATTTAACAAACAGATTTAAGTTCATCATCGAAAACACTGAAAATGTTTCCTTTGTACTTTTGTCACTTAAATTAATGTTCAAGCTATTTAACAAATTACAGTTTTTAGTTTTTATTGCATTTTTAGAAAATGCAGCAACTTTTCTAGAAACCGGTCCCATTTCTAGAAAATGTCCCAACTTTTTCTTTTACAAAAGACACACACAAAACTAAAACATCAAATGGACCCAAATCACAGAAAGTGTCAAACAGACTGGAGAATAAGCTTTGCTAACTAGACTCACAGTAAAAAGTTAAGTTTAAGGTAGTACAAATAAGGCTTTTTATCATCACATTTTTGACACCCAATTTGGAGGTGGTCAGGTAAGGGTTAGTATTACAGCATATTAATATTGAATGGTAGCTAAAATATTTTTTTTTTACATTCAATGAAGCATCGTATTCTTGTAAAAAATAATGCAATACCACTTGTATGCAGGAACACTGCGAGGACAAGGTATATTCGTTGTGCCTTACCTGAAGGAAGCTGACCAGCCCAAAGGGGGTTTGTACAGGTTGCATCTGGGGGTCCTCTGTAAGCAGCATGTGCTGGATTCGGGACTCACTGTTGTCTAGTGGGCTGTGCCATGAAATGTGGTCACCACTGCAGAATGTGTTTTCTGTGTGCCAAAAAGAGGACAACATATTTAAATGGTCTAGATACAGTTCACATTTTTACTCAGAAGACATTTCATCCAAATTTCATCTCAAAGAAAAAGTGCCTATAAAACTAGCAATGTGAACTTGACATATTATTTTGGTGTATAACACGTATGAATAACATATTTCTAATCTATTCTTAATAAACTTTGAAGTTTACATTTCCTTGAATTTAGGTAACAGTAATATGAAGGTTGCTCCAGTAAGCTGGTCGCAGTTCTTCTTAAGGTATGCGGTTTGTCCACGCCATGGAACATGTTTTCATGGAAAACAATGCATTGCACATTATCTACTCATGAGCTGACTTCATTTCAGCAACTTTTACTTGAATATTCTTGCCTACAAAAGTTGTTTTGTTTTTTTTTTATCATTGGTCGGTCAGCAAACAGATCCACAGAATGACTTGATATAGAGACAATATTTATGGTCAAAATGTATTTGTTGTGGAAATGCTAATGAAAATGTAATCCATGCATTACAAACATAATGAATTTAACTTCAACTACAAAGGCTGTTGATTATTATATATCTAAGATTATCTTCAATAACAACAATGTGCACCATTCATTAGAACACACTGTTGTCTCTACCTACAAAACAGCTGGAAAGCATCTCATCAAGATTATTTTTAAATATATTAAGCAATATATTGCTTATGTTCTGGCTTCAGGTCTGCTAATGGATAACGTTCATCTTTCTGGATTAAAAAGCTGATCTCACAGATTTAGATCTTTTTACATTTATGGCATGTGGCAGACATACATGCTCATACAGAGTGACTTACATTCATCTCATTTTTTTTACACGACTGAGCAGTTGAGGGTTTTTTGGGTAGGCTCAGGGGCCCAGTGGTGGCAGCTTGGTGGTGCTGGGATTTGATCTCATGACTTTCTGATCACTAGTCCAATGTCTTAAACACTGAGGTACTACTGCCCCAGAGTAGAGCCATCAAATAATAGTGGCCATCAAAAGTGATGCAAAATATAATATTTAAACAATAAATGCAAAGATAAGTGTGATTTGTTCGTTAAGGAACCAAAATATGGCAGGTATATTCCTTGACAAGGGACATAACATTATACCATGATAAAGGAGAAGGAGTGGGATTACAAAAATAGCCCTTCACACGTCTCTTCTAGTAGGTGGCAGTGATCGTGCAAGACAGTTGATACAGCTCATTAAAGAATACGGCGAGTTGAACCTCAGTAAAGACGGAGAAGCGTCTCTCCATCCTCCCCACAAAATAAAAGAACAATTCACATGATCAATCTTGTGTATAAGGTGAGAGTCAGAAACGAGTCTCGTGGGCTTCAACGGGGTGTTTTAAAGCCAACCAAACTGCTTTGTATTAATGTTTAATGAATGGGTAATGCAAAGGTCAGTCATAATAAAAATAATAACACAACACAAATAAGATGTAATTTAGACAGCTGTGAATGGCTGCGGTTTTGCCCTCATTCGCTCGGATTTGGTGCAGTTAGTTGTTACTGGTAGCGTTAAAAATAAATAAATAAATAAGAAACAATGCGAGCGATGCAAAGCCACATATTTCGTACCTGATTGAAAGACGTACCGAGCCAAACCTTGCATGAGCTCAGCTGGCCAGGTTGGGGGAGCCGTCTCCCCGGGCTCCCTCTTCAGACGAAACGTGAGCTCGAAGCCGAATCCACTTGGACCTTCTAGACCAGTGAATCTACAAAAAAAAAACAAAAAAAAAAACATCTACATACTTGTATCATGCGCTTAACCTGACACGTGTTTATGGAACGTGATCTGGGAGCAAAATCAGGACGAGTATGATCAGTCTGAAACCTTCATTTGTTATGAGACCATTTCATCCACATGTTCAGGAGGGTAGATCAGATCAGGTTGTTGTACTCACTCATGAACCCTGTTGTCTCCGTACAGATCACTCAGGCCCAGACTAATATAGTGCCAGTGTTCCTGGACGTTCAGAGCAGGACATCCCACGTTCCTGTACATGCTTATGTAGTCCAGAGGGTCTGGCCCCCCTAACCTGTGTTTACATAATGAAAGGGTAAAACAAGGCTAAACAAACAGCCATGATGTGCAACGCAAAGCTGCATCCATCGACAATGTTCTGTCCAGCACACTAATACAGTAGTGCAGGTATACTAGAGAAACACTTTGGAGGATCTTTTGAACATTTAAACCGTCCATCTGATCAGGGTTTGGGGTGTAACTGCTCGGCCTGCTTGGCGCTACAGCTACATCAAGCCTTTATGAGTTAAACAAGAGTCAACACATTTACACATCCCGCAGCCACCTGCATTTTCTTTTCCCATTACAGACCATTTTAACGAACACGTTCAGGTCAAGGAGTAAAGATCTGCATGTCAGGAACACTTACCAGTACTTAACGATGGCGGTGACTTGTAGCGGGTTTGGCTGATCGGGATACAGGCGCCGACACTCCCCATAGACGGCCTGCAGCCCCGGCGGAAAGAGCGAGGCGAAGCCGAGGTGTCCAGCCGCTCCACCGCTAGGCCGCATTTCATCCATCCTTCACCACAACACCCAGAAAGAAAGGAAAAGTCCTCCGAAAATACCGAAAAACTCTCGAAAGTGATTATCCTCGCCCCTAAAAAAATAAAGTTAATTTTCTTCCAGCGGTGTAAATGTTAAATATGTTTTTAACCCCCGAACACTCGTCTCCCCCAGGGTTTGTGGGGTCAACGGGAGGCGTGGCCTCTTACTTTGACCGACATGTGCCCTGTTCAATCAGAACAGCGCGGCTTAAAAGTGACGCACTGTGATTGGACAGCGTCGATAGGGTGGGCTGGGCTTCTGCCCTTCCATCAAATGTGTTAGACTTCTCAGTTTTTTTTAGATGTCCTAATAAGTGACACATTTCAAAGTTATTCAAAACTAATCATATACCACGCAATGTAATAATAACACTATTTTCCCTTGCCATACTTTTAACATTCTTGTACTGTAATGTGTTTCATTTAATAGCTGATTATCTTTGATAGAAATAGGCGCCACCTACTGTGTGTAATTATTATTTGGATTTTTTAAATTTATTTATTTTTTAACAAATTACATTTCTGTTTTATTAAAATAAGCTCTGAATAATTTCAGAAGGGATTATTTCTGGAAGAGTCATGAACTGAGTATCTCATAGTGCTACACTGAATGGTTGTTGAAGTCACAGGATCCTAGCTCCGGTCCTGGGTTAGGCCTACGTCCCTGTCCTTTTATCTGTTCCAGTAAACCCACTTCAACTAAGGAAGGGCGATTAAGTACGGTAGCTGAGTGAATTAGGCATGTTAGAGAAGGAAAAACACTCAAATGTTCAGCACAGGTTCAGGTTCAGGTTCAGGACAGGTTCAGGACAGGTACTCCAAAACAAGGGTTGGGAACCTGTGCTTTAAGTCATAATAGTAGGCCTATGCTGCCTATGGTTATGTAATCAGTTGACATATTATTTACACTGGTGTTCAGTTTGCACCATAACTAGGATGTGCAGCTCATTTATCTCCTTACCGACAGGCTTGTTGACCTGGTACTTGCATACATGAGCCATTCACGGACTTTCTGCCTGCTGACAGATGAAACCTTATTCAGAAACAATTCAAGGGCTTTGGAAATGGGTAACTACACTGGCATCTTATTTATCTATCTATCTACTTATTTATTTATTTAAATGTATTTTTATTTTTTTGCTTACACCCTTACGAGGTTAATGGTGATATACTGAAATCCAACAGTCTGTTGAGTGATCTGAAGCGACTGGGCGTGGCCTGTTGTAATCATATTTCTGATGGTCAGCTCTTACGTACGGCCTTCGGTGCACTTTCAAAGATGATTATTAAAATGATCAAGAATGATAAAATATTATAGTGACCCAGTGTACATTTCTGTTGCCTAACTTTTTTTTCCACATATGCATGTCCACATAATCATGCCTAATCTGAGTTGCATTCAGTTAAATCAAACACTGCTCCATGTTCTCAATTGTTCCAGAGTGTCCGATTTGCCAGGGGGAACATGGTCACCTTCTACATCCCATCTACTCTTCACCACAACATACAAGCTCTCAGCACCAAATTACACAGCTAGAGTACCACCACTACTATGGCTCTCTACCAGTTCTTCTAGATAAGCCTAGGAATTGGTATTACCCATATCTATATACACATCCCGTTCTAGAGCTGCTGGTAAAACCTTCAGGTAGCTATACGGAACCTAGTAGTGGATCATGGCCAGAAGGATTCACCCTGAGAGGTGTGCTACGCTGGGGGAAGCTGGAGCAGGTGTTTGGAGCCAGCCAGGAGCTTCCAGACTTTGTTAAAGAAGATCTGAGGCGGATGTATGGCACCTACCCAATCACTGCTGTGAACATCACTTATCACAGAGGGGAATTCGTGGTGCGTGGAGAACCACGGGTTGGTGAGCAGGAGTACCGGGTAGAAAAGAAGCTGGTTCGAAAAACCGAGGGTTATCATGATGAAGACAAAGTCGAAAGGAAGCAAACAAAGAAAGGAAAGTGACTGGGTATATTTGTTGATTTTTATTTGGTGATTTGTATTTTTCAGTCATAGACTCTAATGTGCGTATGGCATGAACATTCAGAAGTGTCTTGCATTAGTTAATTGCATTAATGTTTTACACTTCAACAGCAGCCTGCACTTGGATTTCCTACGTCATAGAAATCATCACAATTTTCACCTACTCCAACTGACAAAATAATCCCATTACATATTATTATATTGTCCGTAGTGCGTTTTGTTTCTGACAACCTTTATAAGAATGTAATGGATATCAGCTGTGGTTGTGCTTGGTAATTGTTCTTGGTAGGGTGTCCATGACTTTCAGTTTCCATGGAATGATCCTGAGTCATTTACCAGGAGCAGGAGATAAGGCATATTTGTGGTCACTGTGTGGGTGGATACACATTTTCTTACTTTAACTCACATATCATCACTGTAAATCTTGGCTTATTGTACAGTGATATATATATTACATATCGTAGATACAATGCATGTACATACAATACAATACAATACAATACACATGTGAAATGATCTTCATTTAAAGCATTTAAAGTTGTTTGTATGAAGAATTTTCTGCAGGTATTACAGATAAATCTTTAAGCATCTTCTACTTAAATGAGAACACTGAATAACTCAATAAAAAGGTGTGATACAAGTCCAGGGGAAAATGTTTCTAAAGCCATCTGGTTAGCACACCCACTCACACTGCTAAATAAACACAAAGAGAATATCTCACATGCAGTGTATATAAGATTAAATAAAAAACAGCACATGTGTGGTTTGTTCTTTCCCTTAATGTGTACAGATTTTTTTTTCATGTCTGCATACATTTAAAAGAAAACAAAGATTTTTAATGTGACTGGGAAATAAGTTTTATTTTTTCACACTTCATTAACACAAATGCACCATCTATAGAGCGTTCGGCTTGTTACGCAGATCAAGAGCACATTACCAAAAGAACTGGATCCATAGATGATCTCTTCATGACCACCATCTATGGAATTCAGTTCTCAGGGCCAAGTGCTCAGAAGAGCCATATTACTTTTCTTATTCTATAGGAAACAGGATGCTGAGGCTGCTTACATGGCCCATAAGATTGAGGCTGCTCCACCAACACACAGCTTTATAGAGCCATTAGTGGAACCACATTAGCTGAAATCAGATATTATGAGAGTTCAGGCAAATACAGTTCAACAGTTTTAAAGCATAGGGGCTCATCAGCACTAAGTAAAGCCTTGTCAACCTGTTAATAATCCCTGCTTAGTCCTAGAAAAGTTTAACTGCCACAACAAGTTAAAGGACTTACCTACGTTTATTTTCTCAATGTTATCTCATTCTCATATTTGTTCAATGTTTGATCATTACTGAATTCCTGAGACAGGTACATTGCACTTCATGTCCTCGGTTCTGGCCACACCTGAAGAGTTTCAGGAAATTTACTTTCCACTAAATCAGACTAGTTGAATGGCCATAATGATTACCCAGTAAAAAAAAAAAAACCCATAAAAGTCTAAACATGATACATTACAATGGTATTACAGCTGATTGTATAAGGCAAATAATATGACATTTAATGAAATAAACATTTGAAAACATGAAATGAAACATGACATGAAATAAAATGCCTTTCATGAAATACTACAAAAAAATCCCAACATTAAATATCCCATCGAAAAAGCACAATTAAAGAATTCAGCACAAAACAAATCATGAAAAAAAATCATGAAAAAATTTGTTTAAGATAATTTTCTAAAAATGTCATTACTCCTTTACTCTCCAGAATGTCAAATGCGCATTAGTTCCTTTATACACAGAACCTG
>JAOVVH010000048.1:11494715-11505759 GCA_028566435.1 Scorpiodoras heckelii | reverse complement strand
TGGTCCAATTTAGCCATGAAACCTCCCACACTAAAATGACAGGTGTTTCAGTTTCATTGTCTAACCCCTGTATATTGGACATTTTAGCTCACATTTTTCTTTTCTGATATTAACACTGATTACCGATGGAGTGTGGTGTAGCATTACAGCATTTCAGATGATGGATTATAGTTCCTTATAGGAGAGAATCACCAGCAGGGACAGTCTGTTAGGTAAACAGGTCTGGGAGGCTTCAATATATATTATAAGGAAACAATTTTTTCTGTTCAATGTATGTCATTTATAATGTAATAAATAGAAAATGTAGTAACCGATTTCTTTGTAAATTTTCATGTAATTATCACACTGAACCCATAGCATGCAGTTGGACATGATTTTGGGTTGACTGATATATAATTTGTCGGTAATTAAAAAATTTTTTCAACAAAAAGCTTGTCTCAGGACTGTGTTTTTAGTGTAGACAAAGCCTAGGGGGAGTGGTTTCATTGGGAATGCCGTTGTTACAGAGGCAGCCTGGTCACACTGTAAAGTCATGTGATAACATGCAGGAAGTTTCAAGTTTTCCACGCAGACTAGCAGTTGTGAATGTGTTGGTTCCTCTTCTGCTGAAGTGCATCATTCCTTGCTCTATTATTGTTGAATGGACACAGATTAGCTGTCTGTTCAACAGAAGATACAGTGTAAGCTTTGTACCGGATTGTAATTAAGTGCTTTAAAACATTTAGATATTTTTTGTCATATTTAGTGCTGTCAAATTACTCGACATTAGCGAATTAATCGCGATTAAAAAAATTAACGCCACAAAAATTTTTAACGGAGATTAAAAATTAGTTAAATGACGCAAACGGCACAAACCAACCGTTACGTTACTCATTTTAGGCTGTATTCCGATCACAAGAAACCCTAATCTGTATCCCTCCTCCCTGCACAATACACAGGGTACAGAACCCCAAGGGCTCTTTACAGGGAGCTCGGTCACTAAAACGGCGCTATTTGAAATGCACTGCAACGTCATCAACAGCGGAGAGCCTCCTTAATTACACTGGTTATTTTCTTCAAGACAGCACTCAGCCGTATTTAACATGATATAAAAAACACCATTCAGACTCATTTTATATGCTGTAGGAACTTTTGAAATAAATGTGATGAAACGTCTATGAACTGTGGGTGATGTATTTTAACTTTTTCAACTCTTGCGGCTATATTTAATTTTATTCTTCAACACATTTCTGCGATTAATACAGCCCAAACTGCTTAAAGTACAGACACCATTTAAACACTGTTGCATAGACAATAGCACTGTGTGGTGTGCTAGTTGTGTATTTTTGGAGTCAATCCAATTTATTGTTTTAATAAATTTTAGTTTAAAAAAGAATGTGCACCTCTGCTTTAACAGAGAGAACAACTGCTTCAAAGGCATTTCAAATTGAGTAACAATGAAGACACACAGAAATGATTTCAGTGTGAATGTACTCATGCTTTTGTGTTTGCCATGTTATGAAAAATCTATCTAATACTACCTGTTACATTTTGACAACAGCTCTCACAAGTTTGCAACAGATGTTTGTAAATGTTGTTGTAAATAACATTAAAAATCGCTGTTATTGTTATATGTTTGATACACAAACCTCAAAATGCAATGTAAGAGATTCAAAGGTCTTGAAAAGATTTAAGTAATAATACAAATTCATTTCTAAAAGACAGGTCTGTAATCATCTATGAATTTCATATTTCGTATGTCATTTTGGGAGAAAACAGGCTGTTCCATTGTCGCACAATGTTGCCATATGGCAATGTACCCGGAAGTTTTTAAGGAAATTAAAAAAAATTATAATTATGTTAATTTGAGACCATTTTATATATAAAAAAAACACTGCAACATTTTTTTCCATGATTGCATAATAATGCATGCAGTAGAGGATTAAAAGTTAAAACTTAGTCATAGTGTATCTAAGAAATTCAATCTAAGGACATTGTTTTAGTGTTTTCCAACTTTTTAATACAATGGGTAAAGTATTCATTGCCTATATATCAAATCAGTATTTCTTTGATATAACATTGAATTTTTTTCTCACTGTTGATGCCAAAACATATGGCGTATAGGTTTTAAAAAATCCTGTCTTGTGTTTTCTTGTAATACAAGAGCAATAATTTTTCAGCCAATCAAAGCATAGCAAAACACATTATATGACGAGACTTTGAGAAACAGGCTTACTGATATACAGTAAAATACAGTTAGGTGGCTGTATAGTAAGTTTCCTCAATCTCTCTGTTATCATTTGGTGTATAGAGTTGACAGAAAGTTCACACATTGTTTACACAACCCCTGGCAAAAACAATGGCATCACCTCACTGAGGATGTTTACCCGGCTTTTTTACTTTGTAGCCAAAAAACATAAAATAAAACCCACAGACATCACAATTTGGGGGAATAGTCTATTTTTGTTATGATCTGGAAAAAAAATCTTAATTCACAATTTTATTTTATTCGTTTGAGGTCTGTTTCATGAACCCAAAATGTTCAGCTGTTAAACAAATTTTTTTTGTGTGTCATCTGTGATATGTTTATTTGCTCTGAAATAAAAAGGCTGGGTGAACGTCCTCTATGTCTGGTGATTCCATAATTTTTGCCAGGGGTTTCTCAACCAAACAATCTTGTAGAGAATTATCACAGCAACTCTGAGCTCAGTAAACTATTTAGCTCCACATTCTGCATATAGACCAGTTTAGTCCACTACAATGAGCCGCTGCCTGACGGGCATATTTTCAGTTATATACAGTGCTGCATGAAAGTTTGTGAACCACCCAAACATGGTCATTGTTTTCTAACAAAATTAAAATAATCTTATGAAATGAAAATGCAAATCTCAAACCAGACCTTCCAAATAAGGGACACACTGAAAAACGATATATATTTTCATTATTTATTCAACAAAAAGTAATTTCTCTCTCAAAAAAACTGAAAATCTGCCAAGTGCAAAAGTATGTGAACTCTTTTAGTTAGTAGCTTGTGGCACCTCCTTTTGCAGCCATTACTTCAACCAAACATCGTCTGTAAACACAAACGAGTGTCTCACATCTGCTTTGTGGGATTTTTGCCCACTCCTCCTTGCAGAACTCCACCAGTTGAGAGAGGTTGGAGGGACATCTGGCATGTACCGCCCATTTCAGATCTTGCCTCAGCATTTCTATGGGATTGAGGTCCGGACTTTGACTGGTCCAATCCAGAGTGCAAATCTTCTTTCTCTTAAGCCATTCCTTGGTAGTTTTGCTTTGGGTCATTGTCTTGTTGCATAATCCATTTCCGTCCCAGCTTCAATTCCCTGACTGATGGCAGGAGATTCTGGTCAAGAATTTGTTGATAGGCCTGGGAATTGATGGTTCCCTGGATAATATGGAGTCGTCCAGGTCCGGAGGCAGAAAAGCAGGCCCAGACCTTCACATTTCCACCACCATGCTTCACTGTTGGGAGAAGGTTCTTCTCTTTATATGCAGTGTTGACTTTTCTCCAAACTGTGATTGTGGCCAAATAATAAAATTTTGGACTCATCTGTCCAGAGAATGGACTTCCAGAAAGCCTCTGGTTTGTCCAGGTGCTGTCTGGCAAAGTTTAACACGGGCAACTTTGTTCTTTCTTGAGAGCAGAGGTTTCCTTCTAGCAACTCTCCCATGAATGCCATGCCTGTTGATTTTTCGCCTGATTGTAGACGCATGTACATTTATCTCAGATGCTGCCAGAGTGGGCTTGGCCTTTACCTGAATTATTATTTTGCTGGTGCTTCTTGGTGTAAGTTTTGATGGCCATACACTTCTGGCCAGAGTTGCGGTGATGCTGAGTGCCCTCCATTTGTAAATGATTTGTCTTAAAGTGGATGGATGGAGCTGGAATCATTTGGAGATGGTCTTGTAGCTTTCCCCAGACTGATGGTCTGTCACCACCTTCTTCCTGATGTCCTCGGATGTCTCCTTTCCTCTCAGCATTGTTGATCTGCGTGCCTTATGCCTTGGCACAACAGTGGTTTGGTTAGTTTCCGCTCCCTTTTAATCAGCGTGGCTCAAATCTTTTCCCAAGGATGTCTCATTTGATTGGTCTGCTTAATTGTTTACTTGAGCACTCACATGTGTTTCACTTGAGTCTTTTACCTAATTGACTTTACCAATGCAGCTGTGGTTCATTTACTTTTGCACATGCTCTGTTTCCATGTTTCATGTAGTCTGCTGGCAACTCACACATTTCCCTCAAAACAAGTAAATGGAATTGATGAACATAAACCTGACATTTCATATACAAAAACTGGTGATGATAAAATAAAAGAATCATGGTAAAACAAAAGAAAAATCTAAACTACTCAAGGAGTTCATAAACTTTCAAACAGCACTGTATGTATGAGATTTGGATATAGCTTTATTTTCCCTGACCACAACCCAGACCAAGATAAAGCGATTACTGAGAGGGACTTTAATTTCCCTTACACAAAAGAGTGTTCAAGGTGACAGGTGCATTCTCAGTGTCTTTTAGTCAGAAGCAACTGCAGTAGGCCTACAAGTAATTCATCTGAAGCAACAAAATATTAAAGTTTTTTCCCCCCAAATGTTTAAACAAGTTTCCAGAATCAGTGGCTCATTTTCTCAAAACTCTAAACACAAACTGAGAAGAGGTAGCTACTTTGTCCACAAACCTCTTGCAAAATGAAACACAGCACTCAACCAATTCACTCAACCCTCCATCAGTGAACAGTTTATAACTTCAACAAAGTAGACTCCATCTTAAAATTTTAAAGAATTCACTGGTTACAATAGCAGTTTTAACTATACAGCACACAGTTAAGGAGGGGATTATTTATTACTGCACTGGTGTCACTCAAATGAGGATGGGTTCCCTTTTGAGTCTGGTTCCTCTCAAGTTTTCTTCTGAGGGGTTTTTTCCTAGCCACCATCACCCCTTAGGTATTGCTCATTAGGTATAAAATTTAGGGATTAAAATTTATATAAGTTAAAAGTTATGTCTGGATTTTGTAAAGCTGCTCTGGGCCAATGTTCATAGATAAAAGCACTTTAGAAATAAAATTGAATTGAATTGAATTGAAAACCATCTTCTTTCTTCTCAAAAATGACTCCTTTCTCCAAAACAATCATCCACATCAGCTCAGATGGTCTTCCTGGGCAAGCAGCAGGAACAAATATGCCTGGCATGGCAGATCCATCCCTGGCATTCATCTACGTGGATGTTATCACATGCCTCCTCGATTGTCTGGAGTTGTGCCACATGCTTATAGGGTCTGAGTTCATACACTTTGTTGAAAAGAATTCATTGGAGTAAGAAATAAGGAATATGGTGGAAGGTACACCACTACCAGTCACGGACCAGAGTGGCCCAGTGGAAACTTACATTATACTAAATAACAATGTATGTGGGCTGCTCGTTTTCCTCTGCCTATTGGAGGATAGGGGTATTTTTGGTATCTTTAAGTTTGTCAAGGAGTGTTAGCAAACAGGAAGTGTTATAGGGACCAAGTAATGCACGGTAATGTATGACTTAACGCTGACCAATATTACCAAACATGGAGACATTTCCACCATGATGCCCAGGGACATTGATAATGGCACGGTTGCCAGTGACGATCCTCACCCACCACCTGGTCTTCTGCAGGTTCAATCCTTCCTCGTCAATGAACATACGTTCATAGGGAACAGCAGTGGCATCAAGTTCATGCACTCTGAAAGGGAGAATGACTATATTAGAGGGCGGCACGGTGGTGCAGTGTGTAGTGCTGTTGGCTCTTAGCAAGAAGGACCTTTGTTCAGTCCCCGGGTGGAGTGGTCTGGGTTCTTTCTGTGTGCATGTCCTCCCTGTGTCTGCGTGGGTTTCCTCCGGGTACTGTGGTTTCCTCCCACAGTACAAAGACACGCATATTAGGTTAATTGGTGTCTCTAAAATGCCTTAGTGTGTGAGTGTGTGTATGAGTGTGTGTGTGGCCTACAATGGATTGGCGCCGTGTCTAGGGTTGATCCTGCCTTGTGCCTTATGCCACCAGCTAGGCACTGGCTCTCCCATGACCCTGGAGACAGGAATAAGTGGTTAAGTAGATGAACGAATGATTATCTTAGACAAAAGCCCTACATACAGGAACACAGAGGTAAATAGTGACATGGAATATGAAGTGGGCTCTGTCTTCCAGGACTAGTGAAAAAACTAGGGTTTCTACATGTCCAAAGTGTGCAACTTTTATTTCCTACATTGAGTAACATAACTTGATGATTTTTAATGATTTATATAACTAACTGTTCTTTTCTCCTGTTTTATCTCCTGCATACACCAAGATCACTGAATGTTCTGTTCTTGGTCTTTGCACATACAGATATTCCTCTGAAAGTTGCTAGGCATGCAAGATAAGAATTAGGTACTGTTAATATTTTACCCTGACTCAAGAGAAGGATAATGGGAATTGTCTTCTTTGCTCTAAATATTAACCACTGTTTGTACTCAGTAACTTTGTATCGTTTAAGGCTTGAGATCTCAGTGTTATTTCTTGTGCAGAGCAGATGAGGGTCACACAGCGAAGAAGTGAGGTGCAAAAGAACATAACAAAAATGTTAAGTAATTTTTCTTTTATTGTTATGCTCAAGGTTAATTATTTTAAATATAAATATTTAAATTGTTTACATTTGTGGAAAAAAATCTCTCCATGCAAATCCATTCAAGGGTGTAGACACACACCATATTTCTATTTTTGGGGGTGGTGGAGGGGAGTGGGGATTGAAAACTACAAAACAGACATCAACTAGGATGCTAGCCTGTTTTCCAGGAACACGGGGTGTTAAGCCGGGGACACACCCTGAATGGGACACACACACACACACACACACACACACACACACACACACACATTCACAAAAGATACTGTACAGATTATTTACTTTCCCCACAATACAGACAAGGCAAATTTCCCCTTAAACATATAGAAGGTGATAAAAATATGTACCTTTAGCCCCCAAAGTCCCAGCTTACTGTAATATGGATATTATATCTTAAAGCATATACATCAATAAAGGCTATGAGGTATTTAGAAAATACAGGGAAAATAATAGGAAGGTACAGTAGTACTGTAGAGAATGGTAGCACTGGTCCCACTGAGGAATCCTGATAGTTTAAGAGATTTAATGAATAATAAAGCTAACCCCTCTCACTTTCCCAGGTGAATAGTACATGCAGAAGTTTTCAAGCAATATCGATAAGTATACCATCCCAGTGTCATGCCCTTGAACGATAAAAATGATTATAATTTTTTTCTGGGAATGTTTGAGGAATCCTGCAGCCTGTCTGGAAAAGCATACACAGAAGTACCAGAAAAACTGGTATACCAGTTAGTACTTGGTAGGTCCCCAAGGGATCTTGGAGGGAACGTTACACAGTCCTCGCGCTGATGTTTGTTGAGGCCCCAGCACTGAATTCCGATGTTACTTGAGGCAGTGTTGCACGCCTATCACGTGAAACGATTCTTGATTCTTCAGCCAGAGTCTTTTTACAGCCATGCTACTGTCATAATTCGAGATTTTGCTGGAATTCTTGTAGTCACGGTACATCCTTGAAATGCTGAGATGTGAAAATCCAAACTTTGATTCTACCTCCAACATGCTATGACCCATCTCATGAGCTCCAACTATTAAACTCTGTTGAAAAGCACAAAATCATTATAACTTGCTATTTTCAAGGCGGAAACAGCTCTAGAAGCTTCCATAGATGTTTATTGCTTTATATACACACTGGCGGATGCAACCAATGATGTTCATAGGTGGCGTTTCTATGTATTTTGCACAGGCTTTACTACCGTTTTTCTCATACTTCATTGTAATCCCGTTTCCAGTGTTTCAAATCCCGGGACTGCCTACAAGCCATCATGACTGACATTGAGTAAGTCCTTTAATTCTCATTAGTAAGTACCTTTGGATCAAAATGGACATCAAATGAACGCATCGACCATTTCTGCAGTTTGTTTCCAAGCCTAATAATTACACTGTTAGAGGGGGAAAAAACTATCTTCGGGGTTCTTTAATGGTTTATTTCATAACTGAGGGTTCTGAGCATCTAAGAAGTGTTTAATTGGAACGCCTTCTGATGGGTGGCCTGTGAGCACCAAATACATTAACAAAACAAAACAAAACACAGCCGCAAATTCAGAAACACGTCAACATGACTTGTTTCAAAACAGACTGCTACGTCCTCACTGAACATCACATGCTCATTACTGATTGGGCACAGCCTATGATTGTCACAAAGAAGAAGAATCGCATTTTCTCAGTCTCTTTTCAGTGACTAGTGAAAAGTTGAATGCGAAGTTGTTTGTTATTATACGGAGGAGTATTTCTTTCTTCTGAATAACCTGGCTTCCTTTAGGTAGGGTTTCAGCATTCGCATACTCATTTAAATGCTGTGCACTGTTGATCAAATATCTAAAATGACATCATATGAATGCCCTTGATAAAAATGCATAAATAAAAGCATCATTCGGTTCATTTAAGCTTGTAGTCTTACTGTAAACATCCTCCTGCTCTCTGTTAGCTAATCAGTAATGAGCATTTGATGTTCTGTAAGGGCCCGCCCTTTCTGTTTTGAGCTGAAAGGTGTGAAAAATTAACTTTTTACCGAAGAAACTCAGCAGTGTATCTGTTTTTGCTGCTATGTCCTGCGTCTCCAATTTCAACCCTTTTCCTCCTGTCTCTTTACTTGTCCCTCATGTCCTCTCTGCTTGTCTGATCAGTCCACTTAGTGCTTTGCCTTGTAATGGGTCTTAGTTCTTGTCATTATAATGTCTGCCTAGAAGCATAATTAACCATACATATGTACATTTCTGCAATGGTAACTATGCTGTAGTTATGCTAGTTACTCCCTATGTTATGAGACAGAAGACAGTGGAAGGTCCTATCAGTTTATGTCTCACCTGATCCTATTTGTTATTTGTGCAGAATCTTTAAATAAAAAGCAAAGCAGTAAGTACTGCATTGCAGTTTTTAGGTAATAAAGTGTGCTAATGCATGTGTGTGTGTGAGTGTGTGTGTGTGTCTGTGTCTCTCTCTCTCTCTGTGTGTGTGTGTGTGGCACTCTCATCAGCTGAGGTTGCACACTGCTCTGTCTCTTTGGCTTTTTGTTAAGAGCTGCGTCACATTGAAGCCGGCAGCAGTAGAGAAAGGCTGAATAGGGAGGCCACCTTCCTCCGGCTCTCTGCCTTAAAGTGACCTTTCCTACTGAGCACATTCACTCTCGTCGGTGTTAACTGCATGGGAAAAGGAACGACTAAGAACTGACTTCCCTGAAATTCATTTAGTGCCATGAAATGATCCCAGTTTTGTTAAACACCATTGTTGTGTATCCAGTTTAGGTTACAAGACTAATCGCTGTCCTGATATCTCTGAACAATGAATCGTATGGATTGAAAAGCGATCTCGAACTCTTACCGTAGCACAATACAACAGGAATGCATTATTAGTAGCAATTTATTAGAGACATGTTTTAATATTTGTCCATTTGCATCAAATGAATATGAAATGATAAATATGTGACAACTCGGGTTCCAGTTTTAGGACTTTTGAAAGGCAGGCAGAAGAGTCGTGGCAATGAGAGATAAAAATGTGCAATGTACTGTTACATATCTTATACGACTGTACTATAGCTTATTTATATCTGAACCTATGTACAAGCAGATACACTAGACTGTATTGCTTCTCAAATTTGGGCAAAAATTGTTATGTCACCAAGACTATTCAGAACACTGGTGTTAATTCTGCGACTAAGTTGTCATCTGGCGGTTTTTATAGATTATAATGACACCCTCCTAACTCTAAGCTTCAGTTCTGTTCAAGCACTGAGATAAACATCGTATTACTCTATTATAGGGATATCTTTGTGTATGGATTAACATCTGGATGCTCACATGTGTGAATGCTTATGTCTGATGATTCATTTGTGCTTATCTGTACCTTCTCATATGCATCCATAAGAATGTGTTAGCTTCTGAGTCATGGAGGGCTTTAGGACCCAGCACTGGTTCTTTGGCTCTCTCACAGAAAGCACAGACACTAGCGCAGTAGCCCTGCTCTCCACACACACTCCCCCCCCACCCCCACCAGCACCGGGTACATACTATACATCCATATGCACTGTTCACCCTAATAGACAAAAGCTCTTAGAGAGCTCACATTCATGTACACGTCTCGCTTTTACGACAGCATGAGCTGATTGTCTGCTCACCGGTGAGCATCAAGCAGTGGTGCTGGCCTTCTTCTGGATCAGGCTCCGTTCTGGTGGACCAAGACAAGAGCAGACAGCAAGTTTCATCCAGCCATCATCTGGATGGAGAGAAGAGACAGAGTGATGTGTGATGGAAGACAGGGGAGGTAGGGAGTGTGACGGAGGGATACAGACAGGTAGAGACCATATTGGCATCTAGAAAAGGGCAGGGACTCATCAGCAACATTGGAGCAGTATGTATCAGATGAAGAGGTACACGAACAGCAGGGTGAGTGACAAACAGGTAAAGAATTATACAAATACAATAACCTACTATCTGTAATTCATTCTCTGTCCACCATAAGGAAAAAAATTTTTTTTTATGTCATGTCAATGTGATGATTCAATGTGGCTGAGTGAATCTGAGCTTAGGGGAAGAGTAATATCGAATATTGGTATTGGGCTCTCCTAAGCACTATAGCATGACCGGAAGTGTCCTGAAATGACACGTGATGATGTCACACAGTGATCTCATTTCTGAGATCTGGGAATCAGGGCTCAGGGAATAATCTGTTATTGAATTCATCATCCAGATTGCATGCTGGTGTGTGTGGGTGTGTGTATCAGTCACTTATTTAGTTTATATCTTTAATCAAAAAAAAAAAAAAAAAAAATTCAAAGGAAGGTCCCGGGTTCAATCCCCGGCTGGAGTGGTCTGGGTCCTTTCTGTGTGGAGTCTGCAGGTCCTCCCCGTGTCCGTGTGGGTTTACTCCGGTTTCCTCCCACAGTCCAAAGACATGCATATTAGGTTAATTGGTG
>JAOVVH010000048.1:11447929-11458510 GCA_028566435.1 Scorpiodoras heckelii | reverse complement strand
TGCTTGCTCATTTTAAGAGGCCTTTCATGTTGCATAGCACACTATTGATATAGTTGTTTAAAAACACAAAAGTATGAACTATCCGATTATTCGATTAATCGATGAAAAAAATAAATAAATAAAAATCGACGGAATACTCAATCACAAAAATATTCGATAATTGCAGCCCTAAAGCTGTTTAAACCTTATTTTGGGAGTGAAGTCACCAAACATTTTTTTTTTAAAAAATTATGATTCGATACATGCAGTTTTTATGTTTTGGTGACCATTGAAAGTGCAGTTATGGCTCTCGCCCTATTCATTTCGATAGGGACCGGATCTTGTTAGCCAGGAATAACTGCCTGGGGGTGTTACCAAGATGGCCGCTAAGTGGAAAGCCCTGCGTATAAAGACTTTACATGAGCTCAGTATTGAACTGGGCAATCTAGGCACTAATGCTACCCTTCTGCACCGCTAAGCTGCCTTCCTAATACCAATGCCGCACAGATTCTGTTTCTCTATTTACCACATGGGCTGGCAGGTGAGGAACAAAGCAGTATCTGTCTACCTCATCTGACATTTTCAGCATCTTTGGACACCCAGATGAGACATGGCTATGGAAGCTGCCATGTTGGCTGCTGTGTCTTTGCTTGCTTGCTGGGCGGCATAACACATTGTAGTGCAGGAGTGGTACCTGCTGGCAGTTTGCTCATAGCATGTCACTTGAAGGTTAAACATTCAGTCATACCTCCCAGGACTGTGTAGGCAGCACTACAAGCTACCATCCTGCTGCCCCTGCTCCGTTTCTCCATCCTTTTTCTCCTCCCATTCACCTCCCTGGTGTTCTTTTGTATTGAATGTTGCTCACAGCTTTTCAGACTGTTAAACATTATGCTCTTAAATACTGCCCCCTATTCATACGTGTTATGTTTCAGCATTTGATTAACAAGTCTGTTTTCATATGTCAAAGCTAAAGTAAAGTAATTCACCATACTACTCTGATAAAGCAGCCTTGAGGTTTATAATTGTTTTTGGTAACATTCATGTAGGTCGGAAAAGAAACGCAGCCACTGAACTACTCCTACGCATGCCATACTGCTTTCACTAAAAATGTATTGTTTTGACTATTCATCAGAACAACTCAATTGTTTTTCCGAAACAAAAAGTTGCTGTTCTCTTTAATAATCATAAAATGGGATACAAACAGCTTCTCCAATACATAGAAGACTCTAAAAACCTAAAAGTGTAAAATATCTGAAGTAGGTTTTGCAGGGTACGAAGGAGTCTGCTACTCAAAGCAGACTGAAGAGTAAACTGTAGAGAAAGAGTGCAGAGCTCTCTTTGAGCAAGTAACAGTAAAAATCTTTAGGCACAATCACCAAGGTGGGTGGACATGAGATGTGTGTCAGTACAAAAGTGGGGTATTTTGGCCCAGGTGTCAGCTTCTCTGTAAGAAGAACTTATAAATACATGGACATAAACACTAATTTTTGTAATAAAAGCTTCCTTAAAAAAAAGATGCACTGAGCTGATAGGTGGTAGAAGAAAGAATGATTGGCAGATGAGAAAAACTTCTGGTGAGTTAAATTTGTATGGAAAATGTCTTTCTGTCCTGAGTTTCCAAAACAAAACATTATAGGCAAAAATTATTAAAAATGTTAAACACTGATAAAACCAACTCTGAGTGTTTTTCAGTAATTCACGCCGAAAATCCTCAGGGTCTTTGACCAAAAAAAGCTAAGACATAAAATTGATGGTGCAGGGCCCTCAGCGGTTCTGTCAGAGCCATTCACTGATAGGATGGGGCTTATCTACGCTGCTGGTGGATTGCAGGTTTGTCACCCGAAGGGGTGGGCTCTGTTGGCAGCAGGAGCTTTGAGGCAGTCTCTGAGGCCTGTCAGTCTTGGCAGTGGGGCCTATCGGCGTGGCTGGTGTCGGCTGGGACGAGGCGCTGAGGCCGAGGCCGAGGCGGCAGCATCCTCGGCTTCCTCCAGTTCACCCTGCAGCTCCTGACTCACGCTGGACTGCAGTGCTGCTGGAGTCAGCCACTCTTTAGGCAGGCAGCTCTGCAGGAAGGGCACACATGAGCTGAAGTAGGCCAGTCTGTTCACCCAGCGAGGAATCTCACGACCACACAGGATCTGCCACAGACCACACACACAGAGAATGGGAAGAGAGATTAAATGACTACTGTATGTAACTTTAAATTATAGCAGAACATAAATCCTTACCAGAATATTTAGTTGCAGAGTAAATACATGACAATATAATAAAACTATGCTGATATAAGTCTAAAGCTTCAGTTATTGTTCATGGCAAACTTGATCTCATGCACAATGGTTTCAAAAGTTTACAGAAAATGGTATGACACTGTATTGGACCGTTGTCTATAGGAACAACTACAGTAAATAAAATAACTACTCTTAACAACTGTGGTGATCAGAAAAGCATCACAGTAGGCACACTGAACCTTGAGGCAGATGTGTTAAAAGTGTTGAAGACCACATCAGGTTCCACTGCTGTGGAAAACAGAAATCTGAGGCTACAATGGACACAGCTCAGTGAAACTGCACAGTTGAAGACTGGGAACAGACCAGGTGACGTTGACTAGCTGACTGGATAATTACATTCACATACACATGTACAGGTGTTCCTAATAAAGTGGACAATGCACGTTAGATTTAGTATTGTGATCTAATATTGAAGTGTTGTTGGCAATTTTATTTTCACTGTTTTGGTTAATTTTTGTGATTTTATTTGTAGAGTACAGGCACTGCTGCAATTAAAATGTGAAATAAATACACACTCTTAGCAAATTAAAAATGTATTCAGTTTTGTTCTCAGTTTCATCCCTTCACAACAGCTGTGGAGTACTGGTTTGACACTAGTTGCTCTGGGTGGCATAAACTGTGAATACTAGTGACATTTCCAAAAAATGGTTCTTTTTCAAGGCAAATTCTACATATAGGTATGTTCATATACTCCACAGACAGAAAAAACCCCAAAATGACATGCTTTTGATCCAAAGCGACAGGTGCTACATGAGCATACAGTGCTTTTTCCACATTTTGTGATGTTACAGTCTTATTCTAAAATAGATTACATTAATTTTTCCCCCTCAAAATTCTACACACAATATCCCACAATGACAAAGTGATAAATGACAAAATTATTTATTTAAAAAAAAATCACATGTACATAAGTATTCACAGCCTTTGCCATGACACACAAAATTGAGCTCAGGTGCATCCTGTTTCCACTGATCATCCTTCAGATGTTTCAACAACTTGACTGGAGTCCACCTGTGGTAAATTCAGTTGATTGGACATGATATGGAAAGGCACACACCTGTCTATATAAGGTTCCATAGTTGACGGTACATGTCAGAGCACAAACCAAACCATGAAGTCCAAGGAATTGTCTGTAGACCTCTGAGACGGGATTGTATCGAGGCACAGATCTGGTGAAGGGTACAGAAGAATTTCTGCAGCATTGAAGGTCCCAATGAACACAGTGACCTTCATCATCCATAAATGGAAGAAGTTTGGAACCACCAGGACTCTTCCTAGAGCTGGCCACCTGCCCAATCTGAGCGATGGACGTAGAAGGGCCTTAGTCAGGGACGTGACCAAGAACCCGAGGGTCACTCTGACAGAGCTCCAGCACTTCACCAATCTGGGCTTTATGGCAGAGTGGCCAAGAGACATACAAAACCCGCCTGGAGTTTGCACAAAAACACCTAAAGGACTCTCAGACTGTGAGAAACAAGATTCTCTGGTTTGATGAATCCAAGACTGAACGTTTTGGCCTCAAATCTAAGCGTGCTGTCTGGAGGAAACCAGGCACTGCTCATCCCCTGGCCAACACCATCCCTACAGTGAAGCATGGTGGTGGCAACATCATGCTGTGGGGATGTTTTTCGGCAGCAGGAACTGGGAGACTAGTCAGGGTCAAGGGAAAGATGAATGCAGCAATATACAGAGACATCCTTGATGATAACCTGCTCCAGAGTGCTCTGGACCACAGACTGGCACGAAGGTTCATCTTCCAACAGGACAACGACCCTAAGCACACAGCCAAGACAACAAAGGACAACTCTGTGAATGTTCTTGAGTGGCCCAGCCAGAGCCCTGACTTGAACCCGACTGAACATCTCTGGAGAGATCTACAAATGGCTGTGCACCAATGGTCCCTATCCAACCTGATGGAGCTTGAGAGGTTCTGCAAAGAAGAATGAGAGAACCTGCCAAAGAATAGGTGTGCCAAGCTTGTAGCATCATACTCAAAAAGTCTTGAGGCTGTAATTACTGCCAAAGGTGCTTCAATAAAGTATTGAGCAAAGGCTGTGAATACTTGTGTATATGTGATTTTTTTTTTCTAAATAAATTTGCAAATATTTCAAAAAACTTTTTTCCACTTTGTCATTATGGGTCATTGTATGTAGAATTTTGAGGGAAAAAAATGAATTTAATCCATTTTGAATAAGGCTGTAACATAGCAAAATGTGAAGAAAAAGTGAAGAGTGAATACTTTCCGGATGCACTGTAGAGACATCACTTTGCCTTTATTAATGTAAAAGTGCATTCCAACAGATGTGCATCTAACTAGCAGAAACTGTCCTTGTACCACCAGACACAAAGCATGTACTAATAAATCAGCAAGAACTGTCCGCAATTTAATTAACGTCATGTTAAATTATTACAATACATCAAAGTGCAGTAACATTTAGCAACGAAAATGTGTGGGTCATTATTCTCTTGCAAGCGGTTACTGGGCCAAAAAATGCAATTTGTGCTCAGTCAGATTTTGTTAATAGGGAATGGGGGCACAGCTTGGTGGTAGTCCGTTACCTGCCGTAAACACTTTAATTCACCTCCGTCCTCCCCAAATGTTCTGTCAATAATAAAATCTAAAGCTTAACCACTGCAGTTTGCAACAGAATCAAATTCGACACGGCAAGCCTTACCTCTGCCAGTGCGGAGGAAAAGTGATTGCAGTTCTTGTGCATGAGGTGGTACGCGTTACCCTTGTACTCTTTTCCTAGCTCCTCTGTGATCCGCTCTATGTCCTCCTCCGTGAAGTCTGTACTCCCAAGAATGATAGCCTCCCTAATAAGAAAAGGGGGAGAAAACATCATTTAGTGGCATTCCTTTTTAACTAAACGTGCCTTAGGATAGCAACAAAACCTGTTACAAAACTCACTTGAATTTAAAGGTCTCCCCAAGCTCTGTGGCATCACCAGGCGTGATCTCGAATATGCCCGAAAATGGATATGGGTGCCCTCCATAAGCGAATTCTGTGACAACAGAGAAAGGCAACCACAGTGAGAAGAAATAATTTGTCACTTATTTATTACTGATGTCCCATCATTATGTATACAACCAGAACAGAAGAGGAAACTCACCTCTGCCATAAATCTCAATCCCTGAGTGAAAGACCCCGATACCCAGAGAGGTAGTGAACTCATTGATCCAGTACTAAAAAAAGAACAAAGAGTTTATATAGCACATACGCAAAACCTATTAAGCATGGACTCCTGCCCCTTTTCCACCAAATAAGCTCTGGTTCTTGAACCGATTCTGTTCAGGATTCTTGGTAACGGACCACTCAGTGTAGGGTGTTACACAATGCACAGGGGAAATAAACAGTATTAGCAAGATAGCGGATTGCATTGATTACCTGCATGCTTTTGTTCTGTCATTACACAGATTTGTTTTTATGCAAAAAACAACCATAGACAATGCTATTCCGTGCAAGAGGAATGGTATGTAGGTTAAAATGTTTTTATTTGCAGATGTACAGCCTACACTGGTGTAAAGGAAACTATATATAAGTTCTTATATAGTATATAAAAACAGCATTGTAAGAAATGGAAAAGTTTCGTTGACAAACCCCTGCATGGTCTTTTTTCCCACTGGCGATTTCTCACTCGACTTCTCCATTGTTGCCTTTCTCCATTCTCTCTTTACAGTGTGTAGAATATAAACACGCCCGCCGACATCGTCACAGTTCCCATTAGAAAACAGGATATTTTTTTGGTTCCAGTATGGAACCAAATTATCGGGCTCTGAACCCATTTATTGTTACCCTGAAAAATGTTCTGAACGGTTCAAAAATAGGTACACAAGCTGGAAAGGAACCCATTGCATGTTGGTGGAAAAGGGGTACGAGATAAACATTTACACAAATGTTGCCAAAAAACAACTTGCCGGATATAAGCGCATTTAAAAGCTCAGTTTAAAACCAGAAATCGAAACATTAACTTAAATTAAATTGTGTGGTTCTTTACTAGGCAGCTTTATAAGCACTTGAAACCATTTTGAAAGCACTTTCACCATACAGCTGCATTTATTTCAGTGCTTTTCCATTTTGAGAATAATTAACATATTTGAGATATGCTTGATCTTTGATGTACAATGTAGTTTAGAAAAGCAGAGCTGACCAGCTATTGTGACTATGGTATTGCTTTACAAGTTCTTTTCATTGTGGGTGTATATGTGGCACCCACACAGAAGATTATGGACAGAGACAGCTGACCTATTTCAGTGGCATTTACACAATTTTTTAAGGAGCGAGTCACATAATGGAGAGATTTTAGGCCTGACCTCTCCGTGTTCTGTTGTTCTAGATAAGTCTATAAGAATATCTGTACGTCCCTTAGTGTTACTATAACCAACCATGAGTGCACAATACTATAAATAATACTTTTAAATACTAGTCATATTTTTCTTTGTAGGTTGGGTTGTGGGTCAAAACTAGCCAATGTTAAGTAATATGGAAACTGTGGTACTTGATAATGGATTTTCATCAGAAGGTCATTTTTTAAAAGGTCTGTTTCTAGCATCATTGTCCTCTCTCACACAACAATTGTGCTGTGCTGTACTGCTTGTCCTGTGTAAGAGCACTTACAGCAAATAAAGAACAATGCCATCATGCAGAACTCAGCATGTGAAGTGGAATACATCACTGTACACTATACACCTTCACATGTCCGCCTTTATGTTATCCTGTTCTTTCATATCCTGTCTGATGTATTTATTTCATGCTCCGTCTTGAAATTATTGTTAGACATTGTAAGCTACTGTGCCTTGTCTGAGACAGTACTCTTGTCATACAAATAAAACTAAGATGTACCATGCACTAGTTGCTCTTTTTTTTAAATTTTATTTTATTAAATCAGTGTTCAAAAACACGTGTATACACGTACTACACTGGCAAAACTGTACCATACAATAAGAACTAAAATGAACATAATTAAGTATGAATTACAGTAGCATGTCTGCGAGTCATTCATCACACCAGGCACTTCCTGTTAATGAATCATCTACGTTGCAGAACATCAGTCTGTCTCAACACAAGCAAGACAACTCAAAAATTGCAACATCCAAATTGACCACATGCTTACGCATTCCACAAGCAAAAACTCGCCTTCTGACTCAGTCAGCACTCTGTATTCAGACATATCTCTTTTCCAAGAAGCGTCTAAGGAAACGTAAGTCGTAGAGCATTAAAAATGCCCTAAACAAACAAGAACACACAATGTCCCATGCTGGAGTTCATTTCCACTGCTTCAAGGCCTCAATGTGTGACATTAAAGCTAGGGGGTGTAAAAAAAACCGATCTGAATCGGAAATCCGGTTTTGACTTAAATGATGTGAATACTTCGGTACACGGACAACTGAATCGATCTATTTGTAGTATGAACTGGCTGATGGCCTGATTAAAAAGTTGTCATTTGGTTTGGTGTTGCTGATGTGCTGCTCTGGCTGCGTCTCTCTCGTGTTCTCTCTCTGATTAACTCTCACGATACGCGTCACAGTCACGTCTGAAAGACAAAAGTGTCCGAAACTATCCACAACGCTCCGCCGAGTTCGGTTTTTACATGAAGTGAAAGTGAAAGTGACATTTTGTCACTGTGCTTGCACACAGCGAAATTGAACCTCCGCATCTAACCCATCCGTGCAGTGAGACACACTAGTGAAGACGCACTTATTGGAGAGATGCACACCCCTAATTTCCTCAGAAGTTATATTAAGCCTGATCTTTGTAACACATGAAAGTTGTAACTGTGCTCTTAAGAGCGGGGTGTAAATGATTTTGGTCTTAATCTCATATCAATTAGTTCACTAGCTCAGAAAAATATTGTGGTTGGTCTGATATTATGACTGAAACAAGAAGCGAAGAGAGGCCAGAACCTCAAAGTCACTGTGAAGTTATTTCAACCTTACAAACTTAAAAACACTTACCAGCTTATTTGAATCACGTTCTGTGGTAAATGACTGTTAACCTACTCTGTATGGAAATAAACTGCATGACAAGAAATACAAAAAGCACACAAAAGTGTGTATTGGTGCCACTGTGTACTTTTCAATTCAACGGACAGCTCTGTTGCATTTGTGCAATGCATGATGGTTGTGGTGCGGTGGAACACTGCATTAACGGGGAAGCCTTTTTTTGGTTTGCCATAACCATGTGACTGTCATAGAAACATAAAACACCAGTAAGGAGAGAGCAATCTCGCAGCAGCATGTTGCCACAAAATGTGCAAGCAGACCGTAAAACAGAACTGAGGGAGCAAATACAGGAACACACTTAGTCAAGCTTAGTCAAGATTTGCTTATTGCAAATCTTAGATATGAAATCTTAGTCATAGGCTAACACTGGGTCTGAATTCAATATAAATATCAACAATTCGGGTTAAAATCTGACCCAAATACAACGTGGAAATTTAGGGAAAGGATCCGAGTTAGCTATCAAAAGCAAACAGGTCTGGATGTAATCTAATCCAACCTGACCAATCTCAACACAACTCTGGGGATTTTTAATATCAAAGGATGCTGCACAAATATCAAAGTTTCACTGTGAAGACATGCACAGGGGAAAAAAAAAAGGAAAACTGGCATTGCTTTTTTATTATTTACAGCTGATATGATCATGGTCATTGTTTGTGGTATCAGTATCAGGTCTCAGGTATCAGTTTAGCTTTTTGTGACATTCTGATGTGCCTGACCCCTGGACTGTGCAGCCCTTTACACAACATAAATGTTATATTTTCAACCAAGAAATGTCATTATTATTGGAACAGGTTTTGTGCCTTTCTGAATGCCTCCCAAGCAAATACAGTATATTGCCTGTTAATTTACAGTAATGTCAAATAATCCATTGTTTCTTGCAAGTATTACAAATTCAGGATCTTAGTGAATCTAATTCACCTGCACATTTAACTAATGACAAGTGTTTTAATCCTTAAATTTTTTTAAGTCATAATAAATGCCTTTACTGATGGGAAAGTAATGAGAATGAAATTCCTTCGCTCCATAGGGCTTACGCATGGGGATGTGTTTTAATCTTGGGAAACAAGAAGAAATCACACAGAGCCAAGTCAGTGCTATAGGTGGATATGGAAGAACTGGAATGGTTTTTTTTTTTTCAGGAAAAAATTCTCTCACAGCCAGTGAAATGCATCGTCCTGATGGAAGATCCATGAAGAGGTGATGTGACAGAGTACACTCAAAACCGTCAAAAAAAGACTATGAACAGTGACTTGATTTTTGATTTGTTCATGTGTGCTTTCTTTGGGCGAGGTGTTGTCGTCGTGTGACATTCAGCACTTTGTCTTTTTGTCTCAGGATCATACTCGAACACCCATGATACATCTCCTGTGGTCACTCTGTTCAGGAAATTGGGCTCTCTCGTTAAACAAATGGGTGATGGCAGGGTGGCTTGTTCTTCAACATTTCAAGAGTTTCTGCTGCACTTTTATCCATTTTCACACAGAATTTGATCGTGTACCGTTCCTCCAAACTCGCTTGCATTGACGAGGCACTTCAGCGGGGTTTCACAAAACAAACATCTGGGCACTGCAAAGGCTACAATCCAACTGCAAGGGGTCCTAATGTTTATCTGAGATCCCACTCTAACTGACCCTGAACCACCATCCCCGTGCACAAGCCCTACAGAACACAGGACTTACATTCTCATTACTTTCCAGACAGACCTCTTTTAACCAGACAGAAAATACAGATGGCTGCTGTAGAGTGTTTATGTGGTTATTGTGTGGGTAAACACAGGGCAATCAGTGAAGATGGACGCTCTTTATAACCTGAATGTGTTTTTATTCATATTTACAATCCAAATATTACATTGTGCCATTGTGTATGTTGAGATTAAATGATCAGAACAGTGAGATGACCGGGTCTGAAGAGGTTGTGCCTCAGTCAGCAATTACTGAACCAGCCAGCTCTCCCCTAGATACAGGAAGTGAGACAGCCGCATCTTTTCAAACTGCTTCCCATGGAGCAGATAGTGAGAGTGAGAGTGAGTGAGAGAGAGAGAGAGAGAGAGAGAGAGAGAGAGAGAGAGAGAGAGAGAGCACGCGCATGGCCAGGGTTGAGGTCAAGTTAAGAACTTGCGATCTCTCAATGACAGGATGATTATTCTTATCTTCTGACTTTTGCTACTCTTAACAGTTTGAGAAACCTATAAGCACTAATTAATAACTAAATTGTAAGATATTGTTTGGCATTTAAGACCAAATTTGTACACTGAGCTTCTTACATACAATACATACAGGCCTCTGTGTTTAAAGAGATACTGGAGAAT
>JAOVVH010000048.1:11414093-11424339 GCA_028566435.1 Scorpiodoras heckelii | reverse complement strand
CGTACTATACAGTAATTAGCTGGTAAGTTTTACTGAGCGTCTTGGAGAATCTGCCACAGCTCTTCTGGAGACTTTGACTGTCTTTTTTTTTTTTTGCATGTAAAACCCAGCAGAATTCATTATATTTTTTTAATCTGAAAAGTGGTCTATTATGTAATGTGTTGCTTTTGTTACTGACATACAAATGTTTTTGTGTAATATTAAATTTTTTGTTTTTGTATTGACTCAATAAAAAAAAACCTAAAGCTGTACCTAAAAACAATAGGTTGCCTAAGACTTGCACAGTACTGTGTATGTGTATGTACAGTATATATGCACATCTTACCACGTCATAACTGATTTGCATAAAACTGAGCACTGGCTTGCTGCGCTGTTACTTTGTTGCTTGACACCATCACTGAAATGGCAGCTTGTGTAACATCCATACACAGAAAATGAATGGTCATCTGTCACTTTGTTCTTGCTAGTATGAACCTAGGGTCACTGAACCTGTCCTTGTCATAAAGTGATCAGGTGATCAAGGCACCAGCTGAAACTGACAAGATTTCAAAATGCTCTTAGCTAAAACAGTCCACTTCTCAGCTACACCATGTACTTTTTAATGTTTTGCTCCCAGACCTTGTCGTAACGTTTGTGACATGGAATTCTGTAATTGCTGGGTAGTGTTATAGTGTTACCCCCTACAGAGAAGAAATTCTAGTGAAAGAAAACCTGCCGTAGTCATGGAGCTGAGTGCGCATTCATAACTGAAATTGTGTAGGATGGAAAGAGCACGGCTGTAATGTAGACTGCTCCACGTGTTCAGACCTGTCTAGTGACATACTGTAACACTACACTGCATTGTTAACTCTAAAAGTACCGTATGGCTCTTGTGGCTGCTATGGGAATGGACATATGGTAACTACAACTAAAAAGGATAGGCATCTGGCAGGAGTCGACCAAGAATAGCTTGGCTCATTACGTGAAGAAAAAAAAACATAAACATAGGTTGATTTATTGGATTTATTGCTCAGTGAGAACAGCTCCAGACCTTCTGAGAGGTCAGAATCGAATCCCTGACACACAAGGACATTTGATATCATTTGACTTTTTTAAGTGAAAGTTATTTATGTGCATGCAAATAATTATATTGATCACACTTTGAGGTACATACTGTATACATACACATGATATTGGATGAGTCGTAGGTCGGTGGGTGGGGAAGCACAGCAAACCACTGGCCTAACTGAGGAAGCAAGATAAAATGGAAAGAAGGGAACATTATAGAAAGTATAAACTTGTACACACAGTAGGTAGTGAAAATGTAGTAGCTATGCACTTGGTTTTTGCTTTATGAGGTGTCTGTATATGATTTATACTGGGAAAGCTGCTGTTCATTCCCAGATAGAAATGTATAGTAATTGCAGGGGAGGTTTTGATTTCTTAGTAAACCCATAAATACATCGATCAATCATAACATTACAGTCAGGTGAAATAATAACATTGATTATCTCATTACAGTGGAACGGTGGAAAGATTGGGATAAATTTGGCAGCAAAATATAAAATATATTTGGCAAAGTTGATGTGTTCAAAGCAGGAAACACGGGCAACTGTAACAATCTGAGTGACTTTGACAAGGGCCAAATTGTGATGGCTAGACAACTGGGTCAAAGCATCTCTGAAACAACAGGTCTTGTGGGGTGTTATTGGTATTCAGTGGTTAGTACCTACCAGAAATGGTTCAAGGAAGGACTGGTGAACTGGTGACAGTGTCGTGGGCTTCCAAGGCTCACTGATGTCTGTGGGGAGTAAAGACTAGGTCATCCGCATAGCCGCACACCAGTCAGATGTCAGCTGAAGCCACATGAGCATCAGAGCTGGACCAATGGAAGAAGGTGGCCTGAGGTGTGCGAAAGGGTTTTCTTTGAACTAATTTGAACATTTTTTACGTCAGCATACAACAACAACATTGATCCTATAGAATGCTACAAAACCAAGGTATCATTTCAGAATTTAAATAGCTAACATTATAGCTGTATATGATGTATGTGAGTCAGCCTAAACTAACAAGCACAGAGAGCAATATAATCACTTAGCTAACATGTTAACCACTTGAATTGTTTTAAAACTTTAGATTAAATAAAATTGAACACTTGCATATATTTTCTTGGATAACTCCCATCTGGGCACACATCTCCCCTGGTCCAGTGTCCATAGATGGCACCAGGATGCACTATGAGCTGAAGGCAATCTGGCAGAGACAGTGTGTTGCTCTGGACAATGTTCTGCTGTGAAAACCTGGGTCCCGGCATTCACATGGGTGTTTCTTTGACACGTACAACCTACCTAAACATCGTAACAAACCAAGTACACCCCATCATAGCGATGGTATTCCCTAATGGCAGTGGCCTCTTTTGGCACGATAACGCCCCCTGCCACACTGCAAAAATAGGTCAGGAATGGTTTGAGGAACATGAGAAAGGTTTCAGATGGGACAGGGGGTTGACTTGGCCTCCAGATTCCAAAGATGATCTGGATAAACAAGTCTGATCCATGGAGTCCCCACCTCTTAACTTACAGGCACAAGGGGGACCTTCACAATATTATGCAGCGTTCTGGCTGTTCAGTGTATAAGAAACCTAGACACCACTTCAGGGTAAGACTGACATGTCTAGAGTGGAGTCAAAAAGTCTGGCACCACCATCGAAAGTCTTCTTTTTCATATAAAATTGGAAATAAACGGAATGTTTTAGAAGTAAATACTCAGTATGTTGAATGTTTAATGTTCATGTTCAGATTTTCCTCTTGCTTGATGTCTTTTCGAAGCACGGGATTTGATCTAAAATGCATCATATGGGTTTGCACAAACTTGTGGAGTCCGTACCACGTCAGTCTTGTAGTTGTAGCTGTCCTCATATCATCATGATTTTTATCTTGACGACCACTGATACCATAACCCCCACAGTCTGCATACCTGCAATGTCACCAGGCAGTAGAGGCACAAGCACTGTGCCATGTTGGCAGAGATTCACCTGAAACATAGAATACTCTTCACTCAAAGCTTTACTATATTAATATGTCAAATGAAGCCTGCAGATGTTTTGCAGTGTCTTTGTCCTCTGGCAGTGAACACAGAGTAGTTATTTACACTCCTGTTCCTTTACTGTACTGTATGTACAGTAAGTAAAATGCTGACAAACAAGAATTTAGTTTGAAGTGACAAATCATCTATTAAATTTATTAACCCTCAACAAATGCATTCTAATCCAGAGAGGAAGGATCATCATTAGCATCGATATCTCAGAGTAAATGGTGAAATTCTTTCACTGTAACCAGCAGGTGAACTGATATTGGAATTGATCCAGGCAGGGTCGGGGTCACTGCAAAGTCGCATGTCTGAAATAGTTTTTCCTTCAATAGCTTCCTTCCTGTTTTTCATGTAGAGATGTAACTTAGCAATCCATGGTCAGGAACGCAAGCACAGGAAGCTTAGAAATTATTGACCTGGCAGAGGATGGTGGGGTTTTTTTTGTGTGTGTGTGTGGATGTGTTTTAAGGTATCGTGACTTTCCGATCTGCTTTCTGATGTGAGGACATCTTCATACTAGTGCGAATAAGCTATTTAATGTAGAGTTGCAAGAAAATGCTAAAATATTGGCCACTGTATATATGAGATGTTTAATGCAGAAAAAAGTACCAGAAAAACTGGTATAGCAGTTAATACTTGGAAGATCCCCCACAGGATCTTGGAGGGAACATTGCACAGTCCTCACGCCGATGATTGTTGAGGCCCCAGCATTGAATTCTGATGTTACTTGAGGCAGTCTTGCACACCTCTCTCTTGAAATGATTCTTGCCAGTCGACTATTAAACCACGTTGAAAATCGCAGAATTGTCATAGCTTGAACAGCTCTGGAAGCTTCCGTAGATGTCTATCACATTATATACACAATGGCGGATGCAACCAGTGACGTGCGTAGGTGGTGTTGCTATGCATTTTGCATAGGCTCCAGTACCAGTTTCTCTGGTACTTCAGTGTACATTCATTGTTTGAAGAATAAAAACATTGTTATCCAAGACAGAAAGTCCCTGTCATAGCAGCATAATTCTTTTAGAAGTGCACACATTTCTTTCACTGATTCACTCGTGTGTTAATTAAATCCTTTTCATGCCATTGTGTCTCTGTAGGGAGGCAACAACGCAGGACACACGGTTGTGGTGGACTCCGTAGAGTACGACTTTCACCTTTTACCTAGTGGCATTATCAACCCGAATGTCACAGCCTTTATTGGTGAGTATTTCAACTTGTTTTTTTTTACTCTCTGTTAGGCTTCAGCCATGCTGTGGACCGAATCGTGCAGCATGGTGCAGCTCCAGAGTAATCTGCATTGACCCGATTTTGCTAATGGATCTCCGAATAATGTGTCAGCAGCTCCTGTGTTCGAGAAGGAGTAATGACATGATGCATTGCGAACCATTTCACTTTTAAAAAGCAATAGATTTCATCATTCATGAAAACGTATGTTGTTTTTAGACAGCACTTAGCAGCCGGGCATGTAAACGTATCCTCCAGAAGGACTCTTTGCATCATGATGTTCACTGTACACAATAGTAGAGGATTTGTTCTCATAGCTGTGGTGCTACCTTTCGCTACGCTATACCCATCATCTGCATTAACGCATCACTCGTCTCTTACCACAGGTAACGGCGTAGTGATTCACCTTCCTGGGCTCTTCGAGGAGGCTGAGAAAAATATGCGGAAGGGTAAAGGTGTGCGAGTATTCACTAAACACAAACATGGTAGTCTTAGGCATGTCTCTGCATGTGTCTGAGACTAACTGAAATCGTACTGAATGTGATTCCAGGGCTGGAGGGCTGGGAGAAGAGGCTTATCATTTCTGACCGCGCCCATATTGGTATGTGTAGATTCTGTCTCTCGCTATCCATCACCATCAATGTTTTGTTTTTAGACTGATCGAACGTAATGCAGTTTGCACTAAAGGTTCTTACCTTCTTTTTCCTCAACACCCATGTGTATACTGTACATAAAACGAGCTTATTAACACTTTGAGAATGTTAAAAGTTTTGCATCCAATCACAGATTGGTTGTACATTCTGAAGAGTAGGTTTGTAATAATTAATAGCGCAGTAGAATAAACAAATTAGTTGAAGTTTCTAGCTCAGATAGTGTAGTACTAGTTATAGTCATCTCCACACTCTCTGTCATAGTGTTTGATTTCCATCAAGCTGTGGATGGAGTTCAGGAACAGGAGAGACAGCAGCAAGCTGGCAAAAAGTAAGAACTGTTTCTGCAAAAAAGATGCAAAGACTAAAGAAAACCACAGTCTGCTGGATTAAGATAAATCGCCACTTTTTATGCTTTTGTTAGAAACCTAGCTAGTTGTTTTAAAGCATATGGGAGTCTTAAACCTGTCTTATTCTGCCCTTCCAGTTTAGGAACAACAAAAAAGGGAATCGGCCCTGTCTATTCAGCAAAGGCTGCCAGGAGTGGCCTCAGAATATGTGACCTTATGTCTGATTTCGAGCAGTTCTCCGAAAGGTGAGGGCCTCACTTCATTTACTCTATTCACAGCTCCATATAAAAGGTTAAGAGACATAATCCACTGCACAAACTAGTTTTTAACTGTGGAGTGTTTTTAACAACCGTTGTGATGTTGTGTATGATACATTCCGTCATCATCTTAAACCATTCTTGAAACATCAAGCAAAACCTACCCTTAAAACTTTAGGATGTAGTATTTTTAATTCTTTTTTTGTCTTTGTAGAGTTGTTACAATTTCACAGCAATAAAAGCTAACAATCCTGATTTATAGCTTCGGCCTAAGTGTAAAGATTACAAACTACTGTCCAAACGACATTACTCTTCCAGTTTCGTTTAAATTAGTGCTTTCAAATTAACACGTTAACAAACTTAAATTTTTAATTGCGATTAATTCTTTAATCGCAATTAAAAATTTAAGTTTGTTAACTTAAATTTGTTAACTTAAGTTAGGAGCTAATCTGTATCCTTGGTCACTACACACTGGACAAGGTACAGAATCCCAAGGGCACTTCATAGGGAACTCAGTCACTAAAACGGCTCTATTTGAAACGCCCTGCAACATCATCAACAGCAGACGCCTGATTGGTTGTTTTCAACAAGACAGCACTCGGCTGTATTTAGCCTGACAAACAACGCTGTTCAGACTCATTTTGTATGCTGTAGGCACTTTTGAAATAAATGTGCTGAAACGTCTATGACCTGTGGGTGATGTATGTTAACTTTTTAATGTATGTTCTTGTTCGAATGTAACTTTACTCTTCGATGGCGATGCGCCGCGTTACTGTAATTTATATTGGCGAATTGATGCCTTTGATTAAACTCCAACTCTAATCAGTTTATCAGATAAACGAAAGACAAAAACTATTTTTTATTTTAAAAAATAAAAAAAAGGCGTCAATCATCTTTAATATTTTACTTTTATCAAATAAAGTCAAGTGAACAATGAGGCAACATTCAACAGTCGTTTCTCTTAAAATAGGCCAGTGATAAACCGCAACAATATTTTCAATGGTCTTACGATGCCGATCTGCACATACAACATAAATCAAAATGTGAGTTAAAACCGCGATTAACGCACGATTAAAAAAATTTGTCGCGTGACAGCACTACTTTAAATGTATAATTTGTCATTTGAATTAACAAAGCCTCTACAAAAGGAAACGATAGTTTAAGACATTTTAAGAAAAGTTTCAATGTCCCAGGTTGGTGTGTGTTTCATTTGTCATGCCTTGGTCCTTGTCATTTATAGGTATAAAAACTTGGCCTCACAGTACAAGTCTATGTACCCGTCATTGGAGATAGACGTTAATGGGGAGCTAGAGAAACTCAAGGTGAGCTGCCGATTCTCAGATCATAATTCACTCAGCCAGGCTTGAGCTAGTCGGTATAAGGCTTCTGTCTGAACATTTCTGGCCTCTAGCCATCGCCATAGCCTTGTGATATATAGGCTTGGCCTACTTTGAGGATTTCTAATAATGCTATGAAATACTAAAAACTTCAGTGCTGCAATCACACATATATCATCCCTCATTGATGAAACTGCACAGGTACAGTTATGAAAATGTCAATTTAACACAATCTAATTTAAAGAACGCACTTGACGTACACACAGTTTAGCAAAATCCATGCGTAAGCTGTGATACCAGTAATCCATTTTGGCATATGAGAACAGTTTGTCTTTTTTCTCTCAGGCATATGTGGTACGAATAAAACCCATGGTAAGAGATGGCGTGTTCTTCATGTACGAGGCTCTGCACGGTGCACCTAAGAAGATCCTGGTGGAAGGTGCCAATGCTGCCCTGCTGGACATTGACTTTGGTAAGTCGTCTAGGCTGAAACGACATGGAAACCCTGCAGGAATTTGGGAGGGACAAGTACAGCTCATTCCATTCCCAACCACACGCAGGTGAAAGAGATGAAAGAGCAGGTGTCATACTAACCAGCCAACATTAACCATTTCCTTCTGAAAACTTTCTCGAACATCACCTCCCTTTAGCAGACGAGTCTTTCACAGATCAGAACCTATGGCTAATGTACCTGGCGACCTGGAGCTCACATCGCACCCTATATTTTGAACACTAGTCACTTTACTCTTTTGTTAAAATGTATGTTTAAGCACAGTACTGCTATGCTGTGAAGAGAATCCTATTTTCCAGATTTACTAGGGACTCAGGAATATGCTGATGTTTATAAGGAACGGATTTGGATTGTACATTAGAAGGCACGTTTGCAGGGCATCTTTTTTGCTTTGCTGAATGATAAAGCTACTCATAGAAGAGAATACTAAAAAAGATTGTTCTTCCATCTGAAAGAAAGAAAATCGAATAAAATATAGATCACAATAACTCCGTGCTTGGAGAAGTTTCTACAGTGTGACACACTTTTGGTAGTGATATGATTCTTTTTTTTTTTTTTTTTTCAGGAACGTACCCGTTTGTAACCTCGTCCAACTGTACTGTGGGTGGGGTGTGTACGGGCCTGGGCATGCCACCTCAGAATGTGGGGGAGGTCTATGGAGTCGTCAAGGCCTACACCACCCGAGTAGGCATCGGAGCCTTCCCATCTGAGCAGAATAATGTAAGCATCTCCTTTTGTTCAGCCCTCTCATTGTGCCAGTGTTGCATTGTTCAGTTCCTTCCCTCTCTGAGGGTGCAGGAAGACACACCTGACATCATGGTGTGCAATTTCAGCATTGAAACTAGCTCAGGCATTATCTTTTCAATTTCTCTACAAGATGCCTGTGATGCAGAGCAGTCATGCTTGTGTATACGGTGTGCTGCTTCCTGTGTTTTCTCAGCCTGAGCTTGAAATCCAAGCTGCATTCTTACTAGTTGACCTAATCCAAAGATTGAAGATATTTTGCATTGTGTAACAGTTTATAGACAGGTACTCCTGTTATAATATATTCCACAATAAATGTACCAAGCACTTACATTGTCTAGTCAGTTTTTTAATGTGTTTGGCAGCGCCATCTAGTGGAAGATACAAGTATTGGGGGGGGAAATTATTTGCTATGATACACCTTATTGGTTGATTAGGGCAAATCCTGACTGAAATCTGTGTGACAAAATGGCTTAGTGACAATCAGTTCTCGTGTGTATTGGTTTACCCTCCCCCTGTTTTTTAAGGAAATTGGAGAGCTGCTTCAGACAAGAGGGAAGGAGGTGGGTGTGACCACAGGCCGCAAGAGGAGATGCGGTTGGTTAGATCTGGTGCTTGTCAAATATGCCCACATGATTAATGGTTTCACTGCGTGAGTTTCTATCTCATCGTCTTTCAGTTTTTACATTCAGACAGTGTGTATATTCTTCTAAAGTTTAACAGCTCCTAAAATATAAAAATTCCTTATGAATATTGTTTTATTCAGTAATTTTGCATAACTAAATTTGCATACTAGTGCAGTATTTTTGTTTTCAAAGCTGTGTGACTGTTAAAACATGCATCCTCTCTAGCTTGGCTCTAACCAAATTAGACATCCTGGACGTCTTCTCTGAAATCAAAGTTGGCGTGGGTTATAAAGTGGACAGTGAATTCATACCGTATTTCCCAGGTGAGCAGACAAACACACACAATGTTTCTCACAAATACGACACAAGTACATGCTTTCCTGCACCATATGGCGAAAGGTTTTTGGACATCTGACCATCACACCCATATGTGCTTCTTCCCCAAACTCTTGCTACAAAGTTGAAAGCACACAATTATAGGATAGTATAGGATGTCTGTTTATGGTGTAGCCTTACAATAAGTGTAGCATTAAACTAAGAGGAATAAACCTGTTCCTGCATGACAATGCCCCTGTGCACTAAGCGAGTGTGGAAGAACTCGAGTGTCCTGCACAGAGCCCTGACCTCAATCCCACTGAATACCTTTGGGATAAACTGGAACATAGACTGTAGACCAGAAGGTTACTGTAAGTGGAAAATCTGCAATGGGATGTTTGAGAAGCACATACGGGTGTATGGTGTCCACAAACTTTTGACCATGTAATGTGTGTACAAGAAGTCATATTTACAGCAGCAAGACGTTTAGTGTGTTACTCTGCTTATTCATTGTCAAACACAGATAACATTGTCAGATGCAAAGCACAACAGAATGTGCTAAACATGAGTGAGCGAGAGAGTGAGTGAGTGACACCCAGGTCCATAAGGTGCTTCATGTCTAAAAAGGATAAAATAATGCACATTACGATATTAATACTGAATACAAAACAATGCTATTGGTGCATATGTGTGCATTTCCCTTTTTAAATGGGATCTAAATATTCTAAAACAACTTTGTCAACCATTATCCATCAGCCATTTTTCATATCCACTGAGAGCCTTTATTTAAGAACATTTTCTGTTCTTGCTTAGCCAGATTTCATTCACTGCTTTCTTTCACTCACGGTCTGGAGGCTGAGATGGTCATTGCAAAACTTTGATTGCTTTCTATTGATTATGTTTGTGCTGATTTATCTCAGGTTTTAGGTTGTAGGTTGTACTTTGTAGTTCTACAGTTACAGACTGTAGTCAATCTGTTTCTCTACATACTTTGTTCGTCCCCTTTACTCTGTTCTCTAATGGTCAGGACTCCCACAGAACCAGCACAGATCAGGTACTATTTGGGTGGTGGATCATTCTCACTACTGCACTGACACTGATGTGGTGATGGTGTGTTAGTGTGTGTTGTACTGGTGTGAGTGGATCAGACACAGCAGTGC
>JAOVVH010000048.1:11292662-11302953 GCA_028566435.1 Scorpiodoras heckelii | reverse complement strand
AGAGAGAGAGAGAGTGTGTGTGTGTGTGTGTGTGTGTGTGTGTGTGTGTGTGTGTGTGTGTGTGTGTGTGTGTGTGAATGAGAGTTGATTATGTTCAGTCAAGTCTACTGCTTGTTACACATTTCCCTCTTATTTGCTTTTATCTGAATTTTCACCTTGTGTAATATGAGTTGGGTTTTTTTTTCTGATTTGTTCTACATTCACATGTAAACATGATTAAATTTGTCTAATTATTACTTACTATTTATTCTTATTAATTGGTTGCCACAACATAAACTTGATCCGTCTTATTAAGCTTGTGTACTTGCGCAGGTCATTTAATTCTCCCGAATTTTATATTAAATATTATTCCTTTTTTCTTTTTTCTTTTTCTGCTTTCTGCCTCCTCACCGTGAACCAACACAACCAGGTAAGACACTTTACTAATCTTTTACACCTTCGCATTATAAAGCAAGCTTTTTAATAATAACATTCATGAAGGAACTATCCTGCAGCAGTTGGATACTTTGGAACAGTACAATAGTACTTTGTGAATATGAAATGAGCAGTAGTAATGCCTTAGACTGCTGTTTATATCCATCAGAAAAAAAAAAAAACAGGCTAGTCGATGCCAAAAAAGTTTCTATTTTGTCAACTGTTTCACGTGTCTTCTGTTGCCATTTTAATCATCATTTTAGTCTAGACTAGCTCTGTATGCCCTGCCTGTACATCTTGCTTCCTCTCTCTCTCTCTCTCTCACACACATGCACACACACACGCCCACACACACTCACACACAGACTTTGTCTTGGCTTCCATTGACATAATTATTAATGCATTTAATGCCTAACCCTAACCCTAACCCTTAACCTCAGTAATAAAAAGGCAACTTTTTAGCTCGTTTATTTATTATTTGTTTTGTTAAAAACTACACCAAAAGAACACTTTCCTTATAAGGACCAGCAGAATGTCTCCACAAGGTCAAAACTATCAGATATTCCTCACCCTGTCGGCACATTTGGTCCCTACAAGTGTATAAAAACGTGATCAGACACACAGAACTATATTTACAATATAGGTTGTTTAGCCTGTAGTTGCCGAGCATGTGATTCCAGAGTAAGTACAAATATGTCATTTGATCTCTGTCCTACTGTCTCATGTCATATTTTTGAATGAACAGTGTTGTAATTATAAAAAAAAAAAAAGCCGCCATTCCTCTTAATTAATTCTTCAATAACTCTTATTAATTAAACCGAAGCTTCTGATCGGTAGTGAAGAAGCTTTGCCGTGTGGTTTGCATTGATGCATTCTGTGTGAATAAACAGAATTTACAGAGTCATAGCCCTGAATCTGTAGCAGATGCAGCAGGAGGCAGAGTGAATGTGGGGCAGCCTTTTCTTGGTGTAGGACTGTGCTGTTCTGACTCTTCTGTTCTATATCACTGAGCTGCCAGAGACTTCGAGTGGAAAGGGAAAGCCAGGTTCCGGGTACTGCTCAGACGAGTTGGTCCTGACGGCTGTCGCGGGGGGAAACACGCTGCATTACATTTTGCATGACAATTTCAGAGCTACTAGCTGTCCTGTTCTCGTGTGGGGGTTTCAGGGACTGAACAGACCAGGGCGGTGAGAACGATCTGGAGAGCTTCTTATGGGCTTCTGGACGCATGATGACTTTCAGCAAAGTCATAAAGTGTGACTGTATGACGTAGCATTTGACATCAATGGTGTCGTCACTGGGTTATAATTCCCTGGAAACCTGTTGTCAGGTTCGCACCAGATCAGAGCTGGAAAAACAACCTGGATGCTGTCACAACGTCATGACCTACCTAGGACTGACTGGAAAGGTGTTCGAGGATGACGTAGCACTTAAGATTATGTAATGGTAACCATGTAGAACATTCTGGAGGGTCGAAGTTGGCCATTACAGTTAGATATCCAGGGAGCCTGGCTCACGCTAATAGCTCAAAAAAGAACATTCACTTCAGCCACACAGAGAGAAAAGAGTATTTAACCTGTAGCAGTGACTAAACACCGATATGACCAAAGTTGTGTGGACACCTTACCACTTGCACCCATATGTGCTTGTTGAACATCCCATTCCAGATTTAGTCCTTCTTTGCTGTTATAATCAGCTCCACTCTTCTGGGAAGGCTTTCCAGTAGATTTTGGAGTGTGGCTCGTTCAGCCACAAGAGCATTAGTGAGTTCAGGAGCTGATGAAGGTACAAAGACAACATTCCAGTTCATCCCAAAGGTGTTGAGTGGGGTTGAGGTCCAAGTTCTTTGCAGACCACTCGAGTTCTTCGATACCAATCTTGGCAAACCATCTCTCCATGAGCCTCTCTTTGTGCACAGGTGCATTGTCATGTTCCAGTAAAAGGAGACTGTAATGCTACAGTATACAGAGACTGTCAAGTCAAAAACCTTTGGCTATACACTGAAGTACCAGATAAATGCAAAATACAAAGTACAGCCTATGCAAAATACATAGCTACGCCACCTATGCACATCATTGGCTGTGTCCGCTAGTGCGTATATAAAGTGATAAACATCTGTGGAAGCTTCAAGAGCTGTTTATGCTGTGAGAATGGCAAGTTATCATTATTTTGTGATTTTCAACATGGTTTAATAGTTGGAGCTCGTGTGATGGGTCATAGCATTTCATGTATGAGCATTTCATGTATGAGCATTTCAAGGGTGTAGCGTGTCTACAAGAATTCCAGCAAAACCTGAGGTCTGAAATGGCCATAATGCAGTTTGATATCAAATACGACATCATATGACTTGTTTTAAGTGTTCGTATGTGTGAGACGTTATCTAGGTGTTTTTTTCGGCTCTTGTGGTTAAGCGGTATTCATAGAACCACAGTATACATATGTAACTAGCATGTTTAGCACGTGTATGTTTGTGTGTGTCTCTGTATGGGTGAATGAGCAAAAATTTTCACCTTTTGTGTTATATTGTGTGTGTGTGTGTGTGTGTGTGTGTATATGCGTGCATCTGCTGGCCATGCAGTTCTTTGTGGGTATCATTTCCCTCCCACATGATGGCCTCCCATAAATAATTCACATCCTCCTCTCCTCATTGCCTCCTTTAGCCAAACTTTTTTACACAAAGCCTCTGCCGCACTTGCCGCCACAGCCCTCTGGATAATTATAGCTGCAGCTGCCTACAGAGTGGCCTCCCCAACAGTTTGCTCTCTGGGTGTTGGGGGGGTGTGGGTGTGTGCTTGTGTGTGTGTGTGTGTGTGTGTGTGTGTGTGTGTGTGCTCGCGTGTGTGTGAAACAGAACACCTGTTTGTTGTGGGCTTTCTAGATGACTGCTGTAGTCAGAGCCTATGTATAGGGAGGAGTGTGTAGGGGACTAGGCTTCCAGCCTTTTACTGTTCTCACCCAGGCTTCCCGCTGATCTGTCTCGCGGTCTGACTGGAGCAAAGAAAGATCTGGTCATCTGGCTCACACCAGAGAGGCTGCGCCATTCCCAGCTTTTGTTGTCTGTTGACACCTCCTCCCTCATGCTCTCTTCTTTCTCTGTCCTGTAATCAAAAACAGAGATTAATGAGGTTATGTCAGTACGGCTTTCATAGGGATAGGACTTTGACCTGCTCGCTTTTGGCATGCGGTGTGAAAGAGGAGCAAAATGGATATGTAACTTATGTCTGAGCTGGGATCTGGGCATTTCTTTGGGGATAATATCAAAGCTAGTTATTCTCAGCAAGTTAGATGAAGAGGCAGCTGAAGTTGGTGTTCGTGAGAGAAGGCAGAGACTCATGCTGCCCTCTTGCTGTGGCTCTGGGCGTTGGCTTGTCTTGCACTCCCTCCTCGGGGAGATGATTAGGAAACAGCTGCAGACTAAAGACCGTTTAAGTGAGGGCTGGCCGTCTGTTTCTGTTCTTCCGTTCAAAACCGACAGCAGCTCACAGCTCAGTGAACTTTACTCCTCTGTGCTAAAGCTAGTATTTTTAATATCTAATACATTTATGGAAAGTCTATTTTTACACAAGAGGCGCTGGTTTGTTTAAAACGGAATATGAAGTCTTCGATTGCTTAAGCTCGACAGATGCCTTTAGCCCAGTTGTCCTCTGTGATAAACTGTCCCAGATGATGTGTGTTTAAGTTTGCCATTTGCTTCATAATAGCTGAGATTAGGGGTAAGCTTTTTTACGAGCAAGCTCAGGTGAGATGTAGAGTGTAACTCGTGTCCCTGTCCTCTGGCTCCTCACTGTGCAGCGTACAGCCAGTGGCAGAGGCAGAGGCAGAGGCAGAGCCCGACTGAAGAGGAAATGCTAGACTAATCCCAGGGATTAAATGGCTGCAGATTGGGTGTACTAGATTAGGAGAGTGGAATCTGTTTTTAGCCTTTCAGTAAAGTAGCCTGTACAGTGAGCACAAAGAGTTGGCTAATCCAGGCTGCGTTAGGAGCAGGCTAATTTCAGCAGCAGAATGAAGGACAGGGACTGATCTCTCAGCCTCTCTGCCTGGGGCCTTACTGCGGACTAAGAAAGCTGTCCTATGTGGTGTACTGAATTTATCAATAATCAACAGATTCATGTTTGCAAGTTTGTGCAGATATTCGGACCTGATCCGTGATATTGGCAGGACGTGTTATGTTTACTGAAATATTGTCCGATTACGCGGATATCTCCTGCGCAGATATTCCCAGATTCTGGAGGAGCTTTAAAACACATAGCCCACAGGAGAATCAACTGTGAATAATTGTTTTGGGATTTAATGTGTTTCTGGCAACCTGCCCACTTTCTTAGGTGAAGTCTGGGATGTGGCTGCTTGGGTTGATTCTTTTCAGTGATTATGATTAATGTGGCACATAATTTCGGCTCTGTTTAACTGTCTGATTTATCATTTTGCTTCAGTATGTGTGACTCGTCAGTGCCCACACTCCAAACATTCATATTCCTGTAAATCTCTTTGATACTCACGGTGCCTTTTCTAAGCACAGTTTTAATAAATAAAAGTTCTTCATTTCCTCTGTCCGCTATTAAACTAATTGTACAGCTCCAAATCCCAATCTCAGGTAGTCTGCAGTGTGTACATAGACATGTTATCTCTGACACGTTATCGCAGCATGTGGGCTAATGGAAATTTGTCATCAGCTGATGCAACCGCCTTCCCGATTCTGTCGTCATTACAAGCATTATTAATTCACTAACTTGTAGCGTAGACTCCTGTATTGTAATAGAGACCATGGAGGAGCTCCTGTGCGCATTATGCTAACGACTTAGATAAGTGCTGCTTATGCCGAGTGTGACCCATAATTCCAGCAGAGTAAATATTAGCACTGACCCTTTGCCTACAGTCATAAGCCCTGCTTGTGAATTCGATTGGAGGATGAACAGAAAGGGTCACACCTCTGGGAGGAGGAGAACTTGGTCAAAGGGCAGAGGGTCTAGTTGTACATGCGGACCTGTTACTGTAAATCATAAAGCTTGCTGAGAGGCGAAGAGACGAATCAGTCTTCCAGGTGGGCGTTGTGTAAGACAACGGGACGTGGTGTTGTTCTGTAGTGTACGGTATTTGCATGTATGATTCAATTGAATGCAGCATTTTAGCAGCAGCTTTGTAGAAATGGAAGACGAAAGTCTTGTTTCAGACACATTTTAGTTCATCCACTAACCACACACATTACCCATCAAATTGTCACGAATGAAAGAGCTGTATGGTCACACTGACTTCACTCTACACTCATCTGTCTTGGGTCTCGGTGACTTTTGGCTTTATCGCTTTCAAGACAATTTTCAATTCACTGGCTTATCTGCTGCAGGACAAATTTACGGGGTAATATATTGTAAATTGTGCCAGTAGGAGGCACTTTGGGAAGCACATCGGTACATTTTTACTACAATTTTAAAGAGCATGCAAAGAACTGTGCATGGAAATCTACCAATGCATGACAAATTAGACCTAGTGGTTCTGTTGTGTGGCTTTTTTGCTGGCATGGTTTGGGTCAGATTGAAACCTTTAGAAGGAGAATCACTGCAAATAAATACATCATCATACTGACTGACCACCTTTATCCTATGATGAAACATTTCTATCTGGATGGGAGGATGGTATACCTGCATTCACAGGACACATAAGCTCACTAAATGGTTTAACGGGTTGTCACTAGACGTACAACGTACTGGTGCATAATATGACCTCCGCATAGCGTGAGAGAAGGAGAAAAAATGAAGTGAAACGAAATATTTCAGTTGCAGTATCCACCTATGGATGAAATTTCATGAAATCTGGTGTGCATCTAAAGAATGTGGTAGTGATATGGGGTGTGAAATTTCATTTCATGTTTGAGCCTTTACATCACAAAATATTGGCCAGTGAAGTGCTTGAGTTTTGCGTGAACATTAGTCACTAGTTGGTGCTACTTTACAAATGAATTGTAACGAGCTTGGGTAATGTGCCTCCTAGAGGCCAACTTGCTATCAAAAGATCTGAATTTTTCACAGAGCATTTCTTTGAGCTATCGCCCAAAATGTGCTTTGAGTTTACCCCACTTCAGGGAGTGCTAGCATAAAGGGTAACACATTCAATTCAATTCAATAAAATTTTATTTCTAAAGTGGTTTTAACAATGGACGTTTTCCCAAAGTAGCTTTACAAAGACATAATGATACATATGATATTGTTGACCAAAAACTGTTGAAGAAAAAAAGAAGAAGAAGAAGAAAAAACTTTGACAAAAGCTATATGACCGGCAGCACTATTTGCAGTGGTCATAATTCTTTAATAAATCATATTCTATGGACTTGACAGCCTTCATTATGTTTTTTGTCTGAAAAGTGGTCTGTTATGTAATGTTTAGATTTCATTACTGACCTACAAGCATTTTTGTGTAACATTTACAGTAAAGTTTGGAAATATATATTTTTTACACTGACTCAATAATACAGACCTAAAAAAAACCCCCAAAACTAACAATAACAAAAGTTGTGCCTAAAAACAACAGGGTGCCTAAGACTTTTGCACAGTACTGTACATACCTAAATATATATACATATACACATATACATAATAATATAACAGAAATGCTGCTTTTAACAATGTTTTATGACTAAAGTGGGGTCCAAAAGTATTACCATGTTATATTGAAAATACTGTAAATCTGGGTTTTTATAAAATTTTTAAAGAACTTTTTGGAAACAAGTAAGTTGTAAATTAAAAAAAGGATGTTGTATATAATGCATATTCAATATTCTTGATTCTGCATTACTTCTAGGTCCTTAATTAAACTGAATAATTACATTTGTGACATTTCCATGTTAAGAATTATCAATTATTAATGAATTTTATTGCTTCCAATGAAGCACATTTTCAGATGTCACTCTGATGGATATGATCTAATTTGTAGAGTCCATGCCAGCTTCTCGAGTGCACACCAAATTCTGAAATTCTTATAAATATTTCTATATATTAGTGCTGTCAAATTAACGCGTTAGAGAATTAATCACGATAAAAAAAAATTACACAACTAAAGATTTTTAACGCAGATTAAAAATTGGGTAATTTACACAAATTACGCAAAACTCAAACTGTTCAGACTCATATTGTATGCTGTAGAAACGTCTAGAAACTGTGGGTGATGTATTTTAACTTTTAATGTATGTTTTGGTTGGAACGTAAACTTACTCTTCGGTTGCAACGTGCCACATTACTCAAATTTAAAATGGCGAATCAATGCCTTTAATCAAACTCCAACTCTAATCAGTATATCAGATGAACAAAAGACAAAAACATTTTTTTTAATGAAAAATCTTTATTCATCATCTTTAATATTTCACTTTTATCAGATAAAGTCAAGTGAATAATGAGGCAACATTCAACAGTCATTTCTCTTAAAATAGACCAGTGATAAACGGCAACAACATTTTCAGTGGTCCTATGATGCCGACCTGCATGTACAATGCAAATCAAAATGTGCGTTAAAACCGTGATTAACGTGCGATTTAAAAAAATTCGTTGCGCGATTAACGTGATTTAAAAAATGTTTCGCGTGACAGCTTTACTATATATGTAAGTTTCTACTTTTCATTCTTGTGATGCTGATTACCTGACAATAATGTGTAATAACAAAAAGTACATAGAAGTCAGAAAAGAATGCAGAATGGACGCATTTTCACTAGTGATCCCCACTGTATATATTTGTTTTAACCTCATGATGAAATGAGATATGATTACGGTTGATTTTATGTCAAGGTGGGGGTTGACTTTGCAAGTGAAAACTGAGAGTGCTATTTTTGTGCAACAGTAAAGGGTTTGCTTTGAGAGAGCAGAAAGCAGTTGGTGTGCAGTATGCAGCTGTTTGCATCTTTGTAAATGATATACATTAAAGAACACATGGCTGGTTGCTCAGCTGGTGTGCATGCTTTGTGACCCTGGCCTTCTTAGATGACTCCAGGCATCCTCCTGTTTGAAGTCCAGCCTTCACTCCTGATCCTTTGTATAGTAGAAAGCAAGTGATCTCTTCACAGCCTTGTGCTGTTGGGTAGACGTGTAGGATGCTAAGAAGTTTTCTCACTAAAACTATTATACAGACGTTGTGATTTCCTTATTTTTTATATAATAATTGTAAATGGCATTAGCCAAATTGGGCTTAGACTCTGAGCAATGAATTAAAAGGCGAGCAATTAATACATTTTTCTTGTTATTTCCTGCAGCTTGCTCCTCTCACCTTTCTGTTACAGTTACTCATTATGGCTCTAACACATAAAAAGTGTGTGTGTGGGGGGGTGGGGGGTGATTCACTACTGTAGAATCTTGTCCTAATCATGTAAGTGACAGTTAGCATGGCTTTCAGACGGGATAAATGCTTGCCATATGGTCCACTGGCCATGTCCAAGTTTTCAAATTAGCGGCTCTCATCCCCCCGTTACTGCTGTTGGTAATGGTGAGGGGGGAGTGGGCGGGGCATCCAGCACGTGGCTAAGGTGGAGGCAGCCGCTTGTGTGCATAATGACTGGCCTGCTCTCTGAGACAGCCGTAAATTACCAGATAAGCTGGCCTGGCCTGGCCTGGCTCGAGCTCACACTGGTACACATTCCACATTAAAGACTGGTAAGCAAGCTAGAACATCTTTGAAAGAGGAACGCTGATGCTCCGACTGAAACGAGGCAGTAGTTTTCCGACTCATTACAGTGGAAACGCGCTGCCGAGCCATGTCTGAAACAGAGATGTTGGGTGTCAACTTACTTTCCACCTGCTTGCTTCTCTGCTAAAAATGCTACTGGTACTTGTCTACAGTTACTGCCTGATTTCATTCAGCTGCACATTGTGTATGCTGTACATGAGCATTTAATGATTTATCATAAAATGGTGCTTAAACCGACTGTTGTTGGTGTTTTTATTTCCACCTGCCTGGCATCATTGGCAGATGATACAATCAGTGTATTTTTATGATGAGACTGACCAGAAGGCCTGTTAAGGCTCTGCGTGCTGTTTTAAATGGTGCAAATGAACGACTGGATGAAATCAATGCACATGGGATTGATTCAGATAATGGTGTTTTGCCTGAGTAATTATTTGTGCAGCTTTACAGCAGTATTTCTAATCACAGGTCTGGTGCAAGGGCTCTGATCTGTGTGAACCCATCAGAACATAGGCATCACACTGTAAATCCCTCCATACGGACCCCTGAACATGCAGATTACATCAGATTAGCCACAGAAAGAGGATTTCAAGGGCAAGGAAAATGCTGTTATGTAGCTGTTGGATGACTTGTGTGAACAAATATTTGAGATGAAGAGATGTGGGAAAGAGGTTTGTAGAGAACATCCTGGTCCTTTTTGTAGCATTATTATAATACTAACTTATGTATATTATAACATTGAAGTATTGCATGGTTTGTCTTTATTAAGTATGAATCCCCTGAACTGCAAGTTGCAGGAAAATTGAATTGTATTGTAGTTTTCACTTATTAACTCATTATTCCAATATATTATCCTATTGCTTGGGCTTAATCAAGTTTTTACAACATTATTTTGACATACAGTATTCCTAATACTTTAATTACTGGAAAGGTCATAGCAGTCATTTTACATGAATGTCCTTGAGTGTGAACTTTAAGTGAATTTAGACATACAGTACCAGTCAAAAGTTTGGACACACCTTCTCATTCAGTGCTTTTATTTTTTTTCCCAACATTGTAAATGAATACTGAAACAAACCAAAATATGTTTTAGATTTTACATTCTTCAAAGTAGCACCTTTTGCTTTGATTACAGCTTTACACACTCTTTGTATTCTCTCAATCAGCTTCATGAGGTAATCACCTGAAATGGTTTTCCAACAGTCTTGAAGGAGTTCCC
>JAOVVH010000048.1:11260380-11272202 GCA_028566435.1 Scorpiodoras heckelii | reverse complement strand
TGTGTGTGTGTGTGTGTGTGTGTGTGTGTGTGTGTGTGTGTGTGTGTGTGTGTGTGTGTGTGTGTGTGTGCGTGCAATAGGCCTGCCACCACACCACACCCCCTGCATGCTGATGTTGACACTCTTACAATCCTGCTGTTGATTATTAGATAGTGCAGGCTGTTGCAGCAGAAGTTGTACATGGTAATACAATAAGAGCAGCTGTTCAGCAGATGTTGTGTTTTCGCTTTAGCCTGGAGGGGTTAAAGGTTTCAGAATCACCCCCTGTGGCGACTAGCTGATCCTACAGGCCTTTTTTTTCTCCCCTCTCCTACCCTGCATACTCCAGTGTCTCTCTAGTGTGGATTGGTCCACTCTAACATCTGCCCCTGAATTTAGCCAGATGACGCTCGAGCCGACATCCGGCTCCGAGGTGGTAAACATGTTAATCATATAACCCCAGTGTTTGGACACGCAACGCAGCCTCTCATCAGAAGCACAGCTACCATTACTAGCTAACTTTGTTTATTTTAACCTACCCTGCCCGTGTGTGGACTCCCCGCGCATCACCCAGTTATTCTTTCCTTACAGAGAAGTATTATTGTGTTTAATACAGTCTGACCAGGTGTACATTCTTTCATTCATTCATTCATTCATTATCTTCCGCTTTATCCCGCTAGTCGGGGTCACGGGAGGGCTGGAGCCAATCCCAGCGTCATCGGGCGAAGGCGGGGTACACCATGGACAGGTCGCCAGTCCATCGCATGGCCACCACGTGTACAATTTTTTATATAATCACACACAGCAGCTTTAATGTGCATAGGTTGTTCTCAGGATCTGAATATATCAGCCACAGCTTGCCGTTCTTTTGACTGCTGTTTGTCATTGCAGTTGATGCCCATGCCTTGTTTTTTTTGTTTTTTTTAATCTTTTTAACAGGTGAATATATCAAGAACTGGAGACCACGCTACTTTCTACTAAAAACCGATGGATCCTTCATTGGGTACAAGGAGAAGCCACAGGATGCAGACCTCCCCTACCCACTCAATAACTTCTCTGTTGCTAGTGAGTGATTATTATGTGGTGTAAGCATTTGTGAAGACAGTGAAGAAGTGTTTTGTGTGTTCTAGCTCTTAAATGATGACATCTGGAGATTGAGTCATCAAATACGTTCGTCCATGGGGCCTGCTCACATGGTGTTAGTGTGCTGTTGTGGACCATTTAATGTGCACTTGACACACCTGTACAATGCCGTGTACAGTGCCGTGACAAAATATTTGCCCCCTTCCCAATTTCTTCTCTTTTTGCTCATTTGTCACATAAATGTAAATATTTCAGACATGTTTTATTTAAGTGATGTTTACATTCAACAGGTTGAGCAGTAATCATGCCTGGGTGTGGCTACTGAAATTTAACCCAACAGTCAATTGAATTGATTTGGTGGTTAAGGAACAATTACTTTTTTCCACATGGGTGATATAGGTTTTGAATGAATCTTTAACAAATGGATCGATCACGATCATTTTGTGTTTTGTGTTCATGTTGTCTTTATCTTACATTAAAATTAGTTTGATGATCTGAAACATTCAACATTTATCCACATGTATCCAGGCATGATTACTGCCAGACCTGTTGAATGTGTAAACATCACTTAAATTCAACCTCTCAGAAATATTTAAAAAGAGAAGAAATCGGAAGGGGGCAAATACTTCATCACAGCACTGAATACTTATTACAGTTGAATGTGAGGCGAGTAGATCCAACTGTTGTGTGTCAAATCTGTTAAACTGAGAAAAATAAACATTCTGATCATGAATATGTATTAATTTCAGAGTATTGTCCTTTGCTTTTATGGTGGCGTAGTTCTCCATGAGCATCTGGTAAAGTAAACTCGTTGGTAACCTCTAGAAATGCGCACAGCGCACATGCACATGCTCCTCCATGGCATGCTGGGTAATGGGCCCAAAGAGCTGGCTTCAGGACACATTGAGCGAGCCTCTGTCCCTCATCCTCCCATCCGTCAGGAGGCGCGGCCAGGTTTTAATCTAAAGCCTGGAAGAGAGAGGAGTGGCCATACACGCGGCCCAGGCTGCTTGGCAGGGGAGCGGATTGCCACATCTGTTGCAGAAAGCTGGGAGGCCAGGTGGTTGTGGGAGGCTCATAGTCTAATGCGCTGTCTCTCCCCACCCTGCCCATCCGCCTCCGGACTGCTCGGACACACGCACACACACACATACGCACACACACACCATGTCCAGATCTACATCTGCCCACCAGGCAGCGCAATCAATATTCGCCAATTAGTCTTTTCTTACACTGATTGCAACATATGACAGATTTTGTGTTTGAACCTCGGCGATTTGTTCAATTTCATAATTTCTACTATTATAACTGTATAACAGTTAAAACAGAAATGGTGTCACGGCTATTGCTGTGTTTTTGCTTTAGAATTTGTTATTTTTTTCAATAATAATTTGTTTAATATTCATTTCATTTTAGTTCTTCACAGCACAAATGCAAGTTTGTTCTTTCAAAATCTTTTTTGATGCTAGTCAGCTCTAATTTGCAGCGAAGCAATTGCCATGTTTGTCTCCTGATGTTTTCTGTGCTTGGCACCCTCTCAACCTTATTTTGGACCCGAGAAAGCTAAAGCATGGCGCGAGCAGTGGAATTTGCAGCTTCTGGGTTGTTTAATTGGCATGCTCGCTCTGCTTAGCAGCTCTTGCTTCAAGCAAAGCTCGTCATCTGTGATCCTACGTGGCAAAGCAAACAATGCTGTCGGCTCAGCTTCTGCTCCTCCTGAGGTGTCACATTCCGGCTGCTGTGACCTTGTTTTTCTGCTCACGGCAGGCGCTTCTAATTTTCATCTACTGCCCAGGTAGAGCGTGCACCCCACGACATCTGCGCTGTCGTCATTAACCTTCGGGACCGAATGTAGGCCGCGATGCCGTTTGCTGGCGGCTGGAATTGGCCAGCTGAGTATCCTCGTGATGAGGTGAAGGCTGAGGCTGCTACAGCGTTTCACCTATCATCCAGCTCTTTTCCTCACTATCTGCTGTGACAACGGGCCGGGCTCAGAGATCGCCTCCACTCCCTACGGGCAGAGACATATAGAGAAACATCTGGTGTCGCAGACCTGTGTGCTGTTCATATGTTCGCTGTGCATGTTCAGTTCATCACTCACGTCTCTCTCTCTCTCTCTCTCTCTCTCTCTCTCTCTCTCTCTCTCATGCTCTGTCTCGCTGTGGTGTTGCATTATTTTATTAGGCTCTCTTAGCCTCCCTACCATTTGTTTCAACCTGCACCACCCTGTTTATCACACAGTACCATTTCCCAGCAGCTGGCCAACCTGCCCTCACTACAGACACAAAATATGCTCTTGATTGTAGGTCAGGTTTTCCTTAATTAGTTTTTTCACTAGCGGTACATTCTGTATATAGGCTTTAAGCATCAAATCATATCTCTTTTCTCACTCCTCTCCTTCACTGGTTCTCCTTGATTACAGAATGCCAGCTGATGAAAACCGAACGGCCAAAGCCCAACACGTTTATCATCAGATGTCTGCAGTGGACCACTGTTATTGAAAGGACCTTCCACGTGGACACTCCAGAGGAAAGGTGAGTCCGTAGAGAAAAACGGTTCTTATCAGCACAGGCTGCCAGTTGCTTTGGCACAAAGAAGAGCTTCATATTAAAAAAATAAGTAAATAAATAAAAACATAAGTAGCATGATTATTCTATCATGGGTTTAAAAAGTAAGCTGTTAAAAAAGCACTGGCCTGTATCCTCCAGCTGTTGGTTTCTCAGCAGTTAGGACAAGCGCTTAGAAATACAAACAAAACGCAGAAAGCACTGTAGGCTCGCTGGCTGACTGAGAGAATGAGAGTTGCATGCTGAGTGTTGGTCATTCACTGTGAAAAGAGAATCGCTGCAGTAATTGTCTCACTCGTAATAAGATTTCTTGACATTTGATAAGAAACACAGGCTTCAGCAGAATGTAACGTAACTGCAGCATTGATAGAAAAATGAGGTGCAACTAAAATTATAATGCAGCTAAATACCCACTAGAGGAAGGATTACTGTAAGCATCAAGCACTTGCACTCACAGTTTCTGTGTTCTGAGCTTTGAATATGGCTGCCTATAAAGCAGGACACACACTACCTCACACATAACCTCAACGCTTTGTCGTTATCGAACACGTCTGGGTTGCCATGCAACGTGCCGTGGAACAGAAATCCTACACCTCGGAGTACAACTGAATTGTGGACCGTTGTGCAGAAAGTATGGTGTTCGTTCCGCAAGCTCGTGGAGTCCATGCCCCGTCGTATTATGTAGTCCTATGCTCCTGTGGTGAAGCTACCAGGTATTAGACTGGTGTTTTCCTGGCACACCTCATAGCAGTAGAAAGTTATTCTGGTTACATTGATCGCCTTTATCTTGTGATGAAACAGTTCTATCTTAATAGGAGTGCTTGCATGATGAACCCACTGACGTGGCTGAAGTGCTCAAGTGCTCACTGAATGTTTTGATGAGTATAAAATCTTATGCTGTGGCTTTTAAAGTCACCAGATCTCAACCCAGTTGAGCAGCTATGGGAGATTTTGGACAGCATGTTAGTGCTTTCTACCACCACCATCATCAAAATCCAGTTGAGGGAATTTCTTTCGGAAGAATGCTGTTCATCCCTGTAGTAGAATTTCGAAAAAGTATACGTTGCATTTTCTGATGGTTTTCTCAGATCTCTGAACAGATACTAAGCTTCTTGCCTTTGGAGGAAGTACTTCTTCGGTCTGCCTCGGTTCCACCTTTGTGATGGTGAAGATCTGATCTGTTAGAGAGGGAACACCTGTATTTTCTTTCTCTGATTGTATTTTCTGCTATAGTTTTGGAGCTGCAAACTGGACTAGCACAATCATGGCTGATGCATGGTCTCGGCAGTGCTTAGCTTCACACCCGTGTGCTTATTTCGAGCTGGGTGACAGGGAAGAGCTGGGGGAGGAAGACACATTTGCATCTACCCAAAACATTTTAATACTCAAGTCTATTTCTAAGGTTGTGGTTGGGAATTACAACACCGAGCACGGTTGCCATTACTTCATCTTCACATTTTTTGTCTATTTAAGAGTTGGAATGTTAACTTTCCGACAGGCACTGGTGTATTTTTTCGAGCTCATAGTCAGTCCGAACTTGAAAAATGACACAAGCGTCTGCTGAAACAATGACATACAGCAGGCCTCCCTCAGATGAATTCATCATTATTAAACACACACACATGCTCAGAAATATGAATGCATGACTGATTCTACACAACAGATGTTGTGCTGCACAACAAATGAAAACTCAGTGGAGCCAGAATGTTTGCAAAGACACCTCGGTCACTTCAGATTGTTAAATGACAACATTTCTGCTTGTCCACTGCGTATGTCGTCATCTACTTATTCAGGTCACCTGCTCAGGTATCCATGGGTAGAGCTTTACTCGTCTGGCTGGGAAATTAGTTTCAGCTCTTAATTATATGGTCCTTCGGAGAAATCGTAAGGCAGTAAACAAATGTATATATCCCCAAAACTGTAGTTTCCCCAACAAAAACTATTACTTAGACACATCTTGTGTGTTGTAGGTATTGTAAGTGTTGAGTGTGTGTGTTTTGTATAAGGGATGAATGGACAGAAGCGATCCAGATGGTGGCTGATAAACTCCAAAGACAGGAAGAGGAGCGGATCCAGTGCAGTCCCACCTCACAGATAGACAACATCGGAGAGGAGGAGATGGACATCTCCATCAGTCACCACAAACGCAAGGTACCGCCACACCATCTGCTCACGCTCCGTGACCAAACAGAAATTTGCTTTGGGTGGTAAAATGTAAAAAATCATCACAAATTTTGTAATCAATAAGTAGAAATTTTATTTCAGTATTTGTTAATGCTTTGCACTTAACTGACATTTAACGAACAAAGCGTGAATCTCAGCGTTAATACAACGTTAACATTAACCAGTTAAATAACAGTCGTATTTGTTCATTTTTTAAATAATAAGACAGCAAACCAAGACCTGCTTTTGCCAATGTTCATGTTATTAATGAGTAAAATGATTAACCCACAATGACCAGGTGAACAACTACTTAATTAATGTAATGTTATGTAATTATTAATGTTATTAATGTAATGCAGCTGTGAACTGGCAAAATTCAGAATTATGTTTGAATAGCACCAGTGTTTCAGTATTTAAGTACAATAATTCTTCTACTGATCTTTAGTAACTGCTATATCCTGATCAGCGTCATGTTGGACCCAGACCCTATTTTGGGAACACTGGGTGTATGCTAATCCAGCTCAGGGCACCATGCACACACACACACACATGCACACACCCATGCACACACACATTCACATACACATTCACACCTTGGGGAAATTTGGAGTTGCTGCCTTGTTCATGGGATGCGGGACGAAACTGGAGAAGAAACCCACGTGAACATGGGGAGAACACACACACAGACACACAGTTGCACTTGGAACTTTACATGTGCTCATCATGGGCATGTATGTCATGGCAATATTGGGATTTCTATGAACTGTTCTTTTTCTGTGGCAGAATGATGGATAACATACACTGAAGTACCGGAAAAACTGGTACTGGAGCCTGTGCAAAATACACAGCAACGCCACCTATGCACATAATTGGTTGCATCCACCAGTGCGTATATAAAGTGATAGACATCTATGGAAGCTTCTAGAGCTGTTTCCGCGGTGAGAATCACGTTATCGCGATTTTGCAGTTTTCAACGCAGTTTAATAGTTGGAGCTGGTGAGATGGGTCATAGCATTTCGGAGGTAGAAGGAAAGTTTGGATTTTCACGTATGAGCATTTCAAGGGTGTACCGTGACTACAAGAATTCCAGCAAAAACTCAAACTTATGACAGCAGCGTGGCCGTAAAAAGACTCTGGGTGAACGTGACCAGCATCGGCTGGCAAGAATCGTTTCACGTGGTAGGCATGTAATACTGCCTCAAGTAACATCAGAATTCAATGCTGGGGCTTCAACAAACATCAGCGTGAGGACTGTGCAACGTTTCCTCCAAGATCCCATATGGATCCTACCAAGTATTAACTGCTATACCAGTTTCTCTGGTACTTCAATGTAAATTTAAAAAAAAAAAGAATTTGGTGTATATGTTTGACATTTTTTGGGTTTTCTGAAATCAATACAGGGTCAAAATTATACAGACAGAGTCATAAATATACCTACAGCACAACTAATTTTTGGTGAAATGCCCCTTCTGCCCTCATTCTCATTCTGTCCCAGAAAAAGAACAGTTCATAGAAATCACTGAAAGCCCAATATTGCCTTGACATTCATGCCCATGGACAAGTATTAACTATGACTATTAACCTGAGCTCCAAATCAAACCATGGACCATGGAGCTGTGAGACACTGTGCATGGTGGTGCAGCAAGATTTTCGGCACATGCTTTAATATATTATGTGCTAATATATGTGGACTTATTTTAGACATGGTTTGAATAAACAGTCAGTGATTGTGTATTTAGTCAACGTCTAAAGAAACACTACTTAACACATGTGTTAACTTCCTTTGTTAACATTCCATATTGTGTATTAATGCAGAACTTCATGATTTACATTTACATTTATGGCATTTAGCAGACGCTCTTATCCAGAGCGACTTACAAAACTGCTTAGTCATATAAACTTGGAATATCCAAAGCTAAATCTGGTAGACCTGAATTCAGGCTACTTTGAGCTATGATAATGCTACAAATTAGTCATACACTACCTACTAAAATTACAAGCAAGATAAGTCCTATAACTCAAATTACACAAAACCAGTGATGATACATAGCCTATACAATTTAAGTGCTCTCGAAAGAGCTATGTCTTCAGTTGGCGTTTGAAGGCAGCAAGTGACTGTCCATGTTAATTAATACAGTAAATAATGCTAGTTAAAGGAACCTTATAAAATTAAGGCATTATATTTAGGTGTGTTGTCATCCTTTTAAAATGAAGGCTCCCAAAAGCCTAATGGACTTTTATTGACAGCCTATATTCATTCATATGTGCCTGTTCTTTTTTTCCACAGACAATGAATGACTTTGACTATTTAAAACTACTGGGAAAAGGCACTTTTGGCAAAGTCATTCTTGTAAGAGAGAAGGCCAGTGGGAAGTACTACGCAATGAAGATTTTAAAGAAAGAGGTTATTATTGCAAAGGTATGCTGCTTTACTTTGGTCGATCATCTGATTTAACCCTTAATAACAGTGAGAAAAAAAGGTTTTCCATAAGTCTCATGACTTAAATGATAGAAACAGTTACCCAAACAGAACAGTGGATAGTGGAAGAACTGCTTCTGTAGTCATAGAGACTTTCCTGTACAATTCATATGCACAGTGTACTCATACTGGACATCCTTCTTACACACTTACACCCAGAAAAGAATGGGTTCCCTTTTTGTATTGGGTTCCTTGCCTCAAAATCATCTCAGGGCGACTTTTTTTGCTGCTTTACTTTCTGTAAAGTTGTTTTGTGAGTGTCTCTTTGATAAAAGCGCTATACAAATAAAGAGTTTGCACTTTAATTTAGCCGTTAAGTTGGCAGAGTTCTGTGCTTCGTGTTTAATCCTAAGTCTTTCAAAGACCGACATCAGTTGATTAATCAAGTGGAATAAGGTTCGGGTCCGGCCTGATTGCATTAATAAGCAACTTTTTTTTTTTTAGATTGTTTGACGACACTGCTACAGGAAAAAAGACCTCATACACAAGTTGTTATTTCAACACTGTGTATATTAGTCATAGTTAGCAGAGGTAGGGAAGTAAATAAGGCATGTTGTTCTTTTGTTTCATCTTGCGCCGGCGAAGGATGAAGTTGCTCACACGCTCACTGAGAGCCGAGTGCTAAAAAACACCAGACACCCCTTCTTAACTGTGAGTACACACACTTCTTAATGACTTACTGTACCACACCCACATGTACAGAAGTTGTCTCCAACCGTAAAGCTTCACAATGCCCGTCTCCTATATGATAGCGCTCTCCCCAGGGTCTAATTATAATGCAGAGAATAAACTGTTATAAATTAGCAGCACAAATGTAGCTGTACATCTGTTGAGAAGTCGCCAGTGAGAGATAATTTCACTGACACTCCAGATGCTGTTGTACACCACATTTGATACACAGCAGGTTCAGAAAAGAGAAAAAAAAAAACATAATAAATTTACCTGGCACCAACTCAAGAGGCTGCCCCTCTTCACCTCCACCTGATTTCAAAGTTAGCATCAAGGCCATAGTGGAAATCCAGAGCCTTTGCTCTCGAGCGCTATTCCTTTTAATTTGCTCTTGGGAGAAGTGTCTTTTAGCATATGTTTCGAAAAGATGCTTCTGAACATACTTTATGTTTGCAAAGACATATGCTAAGTTGTTGGCTGTTTTTTCCCCCTAATGGTGTGCATCTGCCTGCTGTTTTAGTCTTTGAAGTACTCATTCCAGACAAAAGACCGCCTCTGCTTCGTGATGGAGTACGTCAATGGAGGAGAGGTATGTATGTAGCTGTGCGTCTCTGCTTGGAGTGTGTGCTTGTTTGAATAGCGATGAGATTCCCTGAAGAAAGCTTATTTGGTGATTTGTAGTTCCTGTGTGTAAATGAGTTGGAGTGGCTTCACTGCTCCAGAGAAGAGTGGAGACACTGTGGTATCCATCAGACTGCTTTTTATCCCAGCATGCTGTAAATGATCCCACACAAAACACTATTGTACATAAACAAGCACCAAAATGGTTTTTTGCATCACTCTGAATCCCATTGTGTATGATTTATATCATTATAGCAACCTTTTTTAAAACGGTTTGTCAATAATTTTGTGTGGTACCCAGTCTCATGCGAAGCCTGCAGCTCCTCCTTTCCTCTTTCAGAAAGTTTCCAGCCCGTGACTTTATTGGCACAAGTCAGAGGTTACCTTCTTCAGGGCCTCTGGTTTTGTGAAATGAAATTCCACCAGCAACGGCGCTGTTTAATCAGGGAGGCAGCAATCTCGCTCTCATTTTCCCTCGGCCTGTAGTGTCACCTGCTCCCCCAGCCCGATCCAGCCAGAGCCGCTCACCTCCACACGCTCACTCAGCCCTCCGCATGCACAGCTGCCAGTGCACTGATCAAAGCACACCTGTCCTCGTATACTTTGCTGCGCTCACTCCGTTTCTCGGTCCCTCCCGCTCCCCCGGCTGATCGGCGGCCCCGTTAGCGCTCCCCGGACAGCCATATTCAACTCTCTCCCATAGCAATTAAATGGCAGAGCCTCCCTGCCGGGCTCCCGGGTAATTTGTAGAAGACGAGCTCAAGCAGAGACGAGGGCCAGGCAGTTTGAAAGAAACCCTTGACATCTGACTGGGAGAGACAGGCGAACGGGGAATACGCTATAAAAAAATGAGGGCGATGATTGCGGGGGAAGGGGTGCTCCTGCCACTTTGATGGGACGTTAGCCCGCGAGCGCACTAGCGCTGCCTTTAACAAGATTGGTGTATTGATTAAAATGCTGATTTAACAGGCCTCACCGGCCTCTCTCTGGAAAGCCAGGGATGATGCGCCAGCTGCTGTCTGGGTTCGCCAGGCGTCCTCCGAGGGCCCTGCCATCTATCATCTCAATATGGCGATGGGAGGCAGTTTGTGTTGTGTTAATTTCCTTCAATAAATCAGTAATTATTGCAATCCTGTCCCTGCTGTTTATCTTGCAGCTGTTTTTCCATTTGTCGAGAGAACGGGTGTTCTCAGAGGACCGCACGCGCTTCTATGGTGCCGAGATTGTCTCTGCCCTCGACTACCTGCACTCCACAAAGATAGTGTACCGGGATCTCAAGGTAAACAAAAATGAATTAATAAATTAAAACAGAGGGAGGGAAGCAATCACACATTTTGGAACGCCTGTTGAGTTCCTGTGCACTGCTTTTATTTTGGCGAGTGGCACGGGACATGGAAAATGTAATTAAAAGCTGTAGAGTTTGAAGTTTGTTTTTTGTTTTTTTGGAGAGGGTTTATATCAAACTCTGGCGCCTGTGGAAAATGACACAGTGTTTTGCTTGCAGCCTTGGGCTGAGCCACTATTAGTGATGCCAAGAAACCTAAAAAAAAAAAAAAAAAAAGAACTAAATAGCTGGAAGTATCTTTTCTCTGCCACGGTGTATGAAATGTAGATGAAGTAAATGGTTTATTCATACGAAACATTAGCATGTTCTCTGATCCATTTAAACAGCCTGTGCACTTAAGTTTAACGGAAACTACATAGAATATCCCATATTGTGAAAAAGGAAATAAGCATTTTCGTTCTTTCCTTAGTTGGAGAATCTCATGCTCGATAAAGATGGCCACATTAAAATTACAGACTTTGGTCTCTGCAAAGAGGGAATCACTGATGCTGCTACTATGAAGACGTTCTGTGGAACACCGGAGTACCTGGCACCTGAGGTAACAAGCTCGCACGGCTGAAGAGCTAATTACTACAGGCGCAGCATAGCTGATATCACTTCATGCATTAATGTAACGAGGAGTTAATGAATCTGTAAGAATGGGCTTTCTTTACTCCAGCACCAGTTCATGTTGGCATGGGGAGGGGATGCTGTTCAGCAATGAGTTCAATCAGAGCAATCGTTTCTTAAAAATGGTCTCTTACTGGCCTGACCTGTCTTTACACCACTGAGTTATAACCTTCGACTGGGCAAGTATCCTTGAGGTCTCAGTTTCTGTTTGCTGTTCCAAGATCATGATTAAAACTCAAGGGTGATAGGGTACTTCCCATCACTGCCCATACATTCTGCAACAACTTACCACCAGATATCAAACAAG
>JAOVVH010000048.1:11222042-11249445 GCA_028566435.1 Scorpiodoras heckelii | reverse complement strand
GAGGAAACCGGAGTACCCGGAGGAAACCCACGCAAGCACGAGGAGAACATGCAAACTCCACACAGAACGGCCCGGACCGGGAATCAAACCCGGATCATCTTGATTGGAGGCGACAGTGCTAACCACTACACCACCGTGCCACTCAAGATAAAAACAATTTCATACAAAATAAACAAAATTTCAGACAAAATTTCATTTCTTGAAAGCATTGCTTAATAATGGGGAATGCAGTCAGAGGCTATAAAGCCAATGATTAAATGCAATTTTTCTGCATGGTTACAAAGGAAAAACTCAGATACTCACAAAGTTTGTAATGAGTAACAAATTGTTTCTTCATTCAAAATAGATTTGGGATTTAAAATTCAATTAAGCTGCTTTATTTGAGTGGTTTCTTGTAGGCGGGTACAGAATGTTCAGACTACACAGGGTTAAAGCACCTTTTACTTTTATGGTAAGTCTATCAATTTAGCACATCTTGATTTGGCAAATTAAATCTAATTTAATCCTTGCAAAAATGCTCCAGATCTGATTACAAGAAGTGTTTTTTTTCCCCCACATCCCTTTTCAGTTCATTCCACAGGTTTTAGTTAAGCTTTCTAAAATATTGCTCTTCTATTTCCGAAGCTATATGAAGTTAACTGCTGATTCATTCAGTCACTTATGTTTTGTTGGCTAAATTTCCTATATTATCCTTTATTTTAATAGGTCATTCAAACATTTAAACATTTAAGCCATCATCTGTAATGTGTGTCTGTGTCCGAGCTCTTCTCTGTTTTGATGATGTAATGGAGAAAAAGCATCATGGACAATTTAACAACTGATATCTGATTAGAAACTGAAGTTAGATTAGATGTCGCTTTTACAATAACATGTAACTGTCCAAAACATGATCTAAAAGTACATTTAGCTAGCAAGTTTTTTTAACTCTTTAGGTAGACTGACTTTTACCACCAGATTTGCTAAACTGGCTCCTCGCCCAAAATGATATTTGCATCCTAGGGTATATTAGCAAGTAAATATAGACATAAAATAGACAAAATAAAGACATTTTCACAGTGTTTTGGTATAATATATTTGTGTTTGCTTAAAGTAGAAAAGCCAAAGCATGTTGTCAACAAAAAAAAAACCAAAAAACAATTTTTATCCAAACTCTGTCAGCATTCAGTGATGGTGACATTCGGTGGGCTTTTTCCCCACATATACAACAAGACGGTGTCACGTGTACACGGCTCTTGCGTGGGTCTGGAAAAGCATGGCACTCATTTATTGGAGTATTGATATTCTGTAAGAGCCAGGACACCAAGTTCTAAATCTGTTGTTTTTACATATTCCCTTATTTTCTGCATGCTTATGTAACACTAATGTTTTAACTTTTCATGCTAACAGTGACTGACCTTTAAAAGTGTTAGGAAAACTGAAAATAGCGTTTTCAGCTTGCAAAGTTTTAAAAAAAAAAAAAATCAATATGGGAAAAGTCTAGAAAATGGGAAAATGTCTAGAATTTTTTTTCCCCCACACGGTATATTTTTGTCAGCAAGATTTTCCTTAAACAATTAAGGAAGTGACTTGAAGAGTCATGAGAAGGGTTCAGCGCCCAGCACTGACAGTTTTGATTAAGTTCTCTGCCAAGGAGACTGTCGGCTGCCTCCCTGCCAACGAGACTCAGACTGTTTACCTGTTCTCCGCGACGTTTATGTTCAAACAATCCCTTATAAATATGTGGCTGTCACATTTATTAGCACTTGATTCTGTTAAGGTGTCTGTTGACAAGAAATGCGATGGCGTCTTGGAGAAAGTTCTTCTTATAAACGGATTACAGGAAACAGAGCATATGGCTGTATACAATGTTTACTGCAGTACAGAGTTGTTATTCAGCTCTGCCATGTCTCCTGTGTGTGTGTGTGTGTGTGTGTGTGTGTGTGTGTGTGCGCGCGTGTGTGTGTGTAGTTGATGAAGACGGGATGGACTGCATGGATAACGAGCGGCGGCCACATTTCCCTCAGTTCTCCTACTCGGCCAGTGGGAGAGAGTGAGTCCAACACAGCCAGCACTGCCTCATCATCATCACGCTTACCACTGGAACAGACTAGTCCTTCAGCTTTTACCCAGTCAGACTTAGCCCAAACGAAGCTCCCCTTCTCCACTGGGACTCTTCTCATCATGCTGTACACAGGCCAAGAGCTCCAGGACACGCTTGGCTTTTAATAGTAATGGGAATTTTGCACGTCAGGACTGAGCTGAAGTCCAGTCCGCTTAAAAGCCCCAGGCTGCTGGGGAGAAGAACTGTGTTGTTTGTTTACTTTTGTGTGTTTCGTTTTTGTGTGTGTGTGAGAGAGTGTGTGTGTGTGTGTGTTTTTTGTTTTTGGATTTTTTTTTGCTTCACATGCTCACATGCCTCCTTCATTGGGCAAAAAAAGCACTGAGGCTGTGGAGCACCTTTCCAATCTAGGTCCATCCCTGTGTGGCTTGCGATTCACATGAGCATTAATGTTTAAGCACTGCGTGTCGTTTGATGTCTGATCTGAAGTACAACCGAATGCCTCTGTTCTTTTTTTGTTGTGTCTGAAACTGCCATAACAGTATACTCAGGCTGCACAGGTGTTGAGTTCAGTAAACACACTTCAGTTAATATTCTGACTTCTCCAGGCAAGGCCACTCGCACCACTAGCACTCGTACTAGCGCCCGAACAGCACCGCAACACACACTGTCTGTGAGTTCACGGCAGTAACGTGTGTCAGGATCGGCTGTGTTCCTCAGCTAGCATTTTTGTCTCACTGTGGCACTGCGGTACATTTCCTTCTTATCTTTACTCAGTAAACAGGTTGAGAAAAGAAACACGAGTGATTGGGGATGAGAATGAGGAAGGGGGGGGGTGCATTCTTTATGTTGTTGAGCTGAACAGTTGTGTGAATCTGAGCCATACTGCACTGTACCTCCTCATGGGTACCTCCTGATAGGTACGCTTAGCTATTGGGGTCAGACAAGCATCGAGGCAGAACGATCTGATTCAGCCCGTATGGTGTTCGCTTTCTACATTTTGCCCGGGATTTCTGTTTCACAGGTCGTTCCTTTTCTGTCATTCCACTGATGGTTAGAGTGAAATGCGACTGGTCAGTGCGATTGGCCAGTTATTCGGGTGCATTCACCACAGGAGATCTTAAAATTGAGGTCAGGAACTCTTAATATGCTGGAGGCTGACGTGATATGTCACTTATTCACGGTGCATTCTCCACAGAAGGAGGCTGATTTGAAATCAGTAAAGGAACAAGAAACTTTCTCTTTCACCAAAAAGTACAAACATATTGTGAAATCAGTGCAGTTTGCTGTAATCAGTGTGGCTCAGTGAAGCTCACATCACCTGACAGAGTGCAGATGCGCTGTAGCCTTGTATTACACTGGGGATATTAGTTAAATAAAGTGGTCCTATGTCTTTTTTTCTCCCCTGATTTGTCCTATTTATAATGAAGACTGTTCAGACTTCTACGCTGGACACACATGCACCTAAAATGGCTTTAGAATGTAAATCAAGCAATGTCTGTTTGTTTCATTTATTTATTTTTTTCCTAACAAGGTCTGGTGAAGGCAGCATGTAGGACGTCTTCTTTTCTGCACGGTGCGTTTTTGTGGCACCAGGTTCTCTCAGAGGCAACCACAAAAACCACTACAGAATCTCGCCTGAGAATATAAATAACCTGGCGTAGCACTGAGCAGCACTAGCAAGTGACGCTTAGATAAGCTTGTGTGCTTTCTTCTGCTTATATCCCCCACGTGGCCAGTAAGTACACTTCTCATTCTGGCTCTTATCTCTCATAGGTCAGTTATGTTAAATACGCAGGTGCACACCAAAATTAAGATGAGCCACATGTATTTTGAAGCCCATAGCTACGTCATGCTCAGACTTCCTACTCCAGTGGTTGCATTCATCAGTCAGAGGTCGGCGCTCGTGAAGCGCTGAGGAAGAGGCGATTGTTTGAGTTCCGAGCCTTATGAGTCGTACGCATGAATAATGCTTGTTGTGGAAGTAGAGGATCACTGCGCGAAGGATCAGTGCCTCTGTGGACGACGGATGTTGGAGAGGCATGTTGTCGCTGGGAGAATCCGAGTTGGTCAGACCAAATCTTAGTGTTTTGTGTTTTTGTGTTTAAAATGTACGGTACATTATTTGATCCTTAATGGTGTTTGGTAAAAAAGTTTCCTGTCTGTGTTTCCTTTTTTTATTTCAACAGGTGGTGATAATTGATTTTCCAGTGAGTCTTTGGGTTTTGTTTGTGTCATTGTAAGTGCATGATACGTTTCAATTGTGAAGCTTTTATCAGATGGACCAGATAATAAACAATATGAGGTGCAGCAAGTAGCATTGCCGTGTCACAGCTCCAGGGTCCTGAGTTAGTCTCTGTGCTGAGTTCCTGCACACGATCTCCCTGTGTCCGTGTGGGTTTCTTTCGGTTACTTTCCCTCCGCCTTAAACATGCCAGTAGGGGGACTGACGACTCTAAACTGGCCCTAGGTGTGAATGAGTGTGTGAGTGCGCGGTGTGTGCACAGTGCCCTGGGTTCCCGCTAGGGTCTATTCCCGCCTCGCACCTGGTGCCCCCGGTGCGGGCTCCAGATTGGCCGCGACCCTGAGCAGGATAACGGGGTTACTGATTATGAAAGAAGGGACATTTAACATAACATTAAGAAGCCCAGTGGTGTTTTAAGTGTTGAGAGAAGTGATTTGGGGTTTGAGTGGATGCACTGTTTATGGCCTGGTATGATGCTGAGGATTATGAGGATGATGAGGATGGTGTAAAGGATAAAACATGTATGTTTAAGGAAGAGGAAGTTGCTGTGTTGGACTTGACTGTTGCTCCTCTGTATTAGAAGACTAGGACATGTTGAAGCAGGTTTACTATAAATGTGTGTGAATTCTAGCTGTGTGTGTGTGTGTGTGTGTGTAGGAGTTTGGATGGACTGGTACAAAAACGTCACATTCCTTTGATGGTTCGAGAAAGGCCATAGGAAATGAAATGCAAATAAATGTAGTGACTGCACTGATAATGATCATGAACTAGTTGCCTTGTTTCTTCCCGCTTGCAGTTAATGTTGAGAAGGCGCTCCTGCCCTCAGTTAACTGTGATGATCAACTCGATCGATGAGAAGCTGACACGACTGTGCTACTGCAAATCACAAGAGCTTCTGTCTTCCAACATTCATTTATTTTGGCTGATGAAACTACCTAGAGTGAGGTGAACGGGGTAGGCTCATGCTGTTGTTCACATTGACTTTACATTAATTTATCAACTTGAAAATTCCTTTTGTCCGACGTCAGCGTTTTTTTCCTTGCTAGGTACGTTTTTAAAGATCGAAGTAATATCAAATCTGAAAATTTAAATGATATTTGATATTTTCTTTTATTTGTATGATGTAGCGGTTTTTCAATACCGAGTTGGATTGCTTGTGTTGTGAATGAATTTGTGATGCTGTTTGTCCCTTTGTGTTTCTGTGTGGTATGTCTGTGTGTGAGAGAGACCGAGAGAGAGAGAGAGAGAGAGAGAGAGAGAATAAGAGAGAATGAGAGAGAGAGATAGAGAGAGAGAGAGAATGAGAGAGAGGTGACTTTGTGTGTTGGTACCTTGCATGTAAGGGACCCGAGTTAAAACTGCACTCTGTTGAAAAGGGCCTTTGGCACTGCAGGCCAAAAACAACATACACTTTTTAAAATTCCATAGTCACAAAACTTGGCTTTAAATTGTGTATAACAGCACTTTCATGTCCATTTCTCTTTTTCTATAGTTCAGATAAAAATGAAATAAAGGTCCCTGCTTTAATTAAGAAGAAAAAAGGACTTGAAAGCACACATTCCCTTAACACACACACTTTTTTTTTTTTTTAAGAGTAATGTAATTTTGCTTTGTAAACGTAACGCTGTGAATGTGGTGAGACACTGCCAGGAGTTTTGCTTTGGTGACATTCAGACAGACCGACTTTTCCAGCCTCCTCCCCGAGCGTCTCCTGGAGCTTTCAGGGAAAAGTCGGACCTGACCAGTGACACCACCTCAACAGTTGCTGTCAATGCTCAACTCGCCGATTGAGTATAAACGCAAGGAGGCGTGTTTAAAACGCAGAAACCCAGTATAAAACGTCTCACAGTCTTTGATTCTTAGGCTGCTGCTGCTGCTGGACTGAACCTCCAGCACAGGTACAGTGGCCTGCTCCCTCCCTGAGGAGGGCAAGTTGGAGTAGTGAACTGGTGTGAGTGAAGGAGCCACACAGTCCAGGCCATGTGAGCTGATGGGTTCCATCCTTCCTTACTGCAGGGTCTCGGAGAAATATTTTACACCTCAACGTACACACTTTGCTGCTACTGTTTGTATCGTCGACAGCATAATTTCTTGTTCTCTTGCTCCTGGTAGTGTATTATGAACAAGCATGAATTGTAAAGTATTTATTTAAAAACAAAAAAGAGAAAACCTGAAAAAAGAGCAAAAAAAAAAAAAAAAACCAAACAAAAATAAATAAATAAATTACTTGTACCGGTAATTGATTTTACGGCCATGTAGCTTTAGAGTTTGTGACACTTCTTGCCCTTGCTAGCACCGTCATTAGATCCATGTTAAGATCTAGACACGTGGTGGTGATTTTTTTACGCAGAAGGGACTTGATCCAAAAAAACAAAAAGAAGAAGAAGCAAAGGAAAGAACAACTGTATTACTGGTTGTGATATTTAATGACTAAAAGAGAATGCTTATTTCATGACTACATGGCCCACAAGGATGTGAAAACGCTGATCTATGAGAAACCTTTTTTGTACACTGAACATCCTTAGTATTTTTACATGTAAATGTATATGATAGGGATGCACATTATTTTCCTTCTTACAGACTGCTTAAATAAAACACTATGTCAATCTGCGCTCATTTTGCCTCTCCTTCCTTTCTTCCGAGGTGAAATTTCACCGCGCTTCAGTGTTCAGATGTGTTATGATGAGAATTTCTGTAGCGTCTGAACGTATGGTTCATATATCCAGCCGACTGAGTCAGATTCGAACATTTATTAACAAAGCTTGTGTACAAAACAAAGTTACAAACATGTACAAACACATCAAATGTGTAAAACACAGCAAATAAATTAGCTTGTATCTTTATATTATTAAATGTAGTTTTTAAATACATTTAAAATGCAAGAAGAAATCCTGAGAGGTGATCGGGAACATAATTTACCAAATCCTTGTGTGTAGAGGGTGTGGTGGGGGGGTTGAAGAGGGGACGATATGTGTGTGTGTGTGTGTGTGTGTGTGTGTGTGTGTGTGTGAGAGAGAGAGAGAGAAAGAGAAAAGAGAGCGAGAGAGAGTGTGTTAGTGATCGAGAGCCAGCACTGCTGCTGTGTGTGCAGTATGGACTGTGATGTCACACGGCCCCCTGCAGCCATCACACGCACAAACTCGCACCCACTCACCCACTCCTTGCTTGTAGCAAAATCCCTCATGATATCTGAGTAAAGCCGCGGTGATGGCGCTCTGTCGGCGTGATCGGATTAGCTCCGTCGAGAGAGAAGGAAATAGCCGCCCTCACGCTGTTCCGATACTTTCTCTCCTCTCTGCTGGGAACTGAGGGAGGAAACACAAAGCGCTCGGTTCAGTCAGTGGCACAGGCTGAGCTCTACAGAGTTCAGCGGCGCTTTTAGAAAATGCATTTCGACTGCTACACGTGCACTCGAATAGAGATACTTTTTAAAACAAACCTAACCCCAAACATCTTACCGTGTCCTGCCATACTGCTGCTATCATTCACACCATAATCATTTCACGTACGACGTGCACTCCGTCACGTCTCAGACCTCTAGCAGCACACTTCATTCCTCCTGTTCAGTACAGGAGAAGCTCGGTGTCGTTCAGCCACTCAAACTTCCATTCAGGTAACGAACATTTCTTTGTGTTTAATTGACTGCTGGTCATTAAGATTGATGACGATGTGCTGCATTTATCGTTTCCCGTCTTCAGCGTTATCTTGTGAACGCTGCTAAGCAAAGCATCCTTGAGGTCTTTCGAATTCCAAGAACGCAACCGGTGTATCCTTCCTCCTACAATCACCCACAACCTCTCAAGTGCAGCGTACGCTTTGAAAAACGGCTGAAACGCTGCGCTTCGAAATAGACTTTTTTTTATAGCTGCTAGATAATGCCAGAAGGAATCATATTTTTCTGTTTCTGTGGTGATTTCAACGTGTCGCACGTGTTCGTGAAGCCGATTTAAGCTTCAAGGGCACTGAGGAGAAGCTTTCGTATTTCAGCATGGAGCTCATACCTCAGCTACATCCTTAACCCTGAGGCATGCATCAGAATGATTACAGCCTTATTTCACTACTTGAAAATTATTATTTGTGCTTCTATAGAAAAAAAAAATTACTCAGTTTGAAAATAATCTGATTAAATGCACAGACATTCTGGTTGGACGTGAGGAATGAACAGACAATAGTAAGGAAAAAGAAAGGCATGAAGGGAAAGAAGAGGGAATGAAGGAAGGAATCAGAGAACAGGAAGAAAAATCTGTAAGGAAAAGGTAAGAATGAACAATGGAGAGAAAAGGAATATAAGAAATGAAGGAAACAAGGAAATTGATCTTGAGACAAACTGATGGCAAAAATCTTAACCAGACAGAAAATCAGTCTCGAGTTCCTGAACATGAACATATAAGGAACATGTCTGGATGGCAAACAGCAAAGAAGATCTCAAAGATAAACCGTTTCAGACATTTGACTTTGCTGTGACCTCGACCCTGCTTAGAGCAACTCCAAACTCCAATCAGTTCATCTGCTGGTTATGGTGATGTTTCCAAATTAATCTTTATAATTCTATATAAACATTCAATCACTTGTCCTTCAGATATCACACTACTGATGATCACAGACAGAACTGAGGAATGAAGGAATGGAAAAAGAAAGTGAAGAATGTAGGAAAGAAAGGTGTGAGGAATGGGAAAAGAGGAGGAAGGAAAAGGAGAGTAAAATGGAAGGAAGGATAGAAATATGGAAACAGAAAGGAGGGGAAACGAAGAAAGAAAAAATGAAGAAAGGGAAATGGGAGGTGAGTACTTGATGGAAAGAAAGAATGAAAATAGAAAGAGTGAAGGGAAAAGGGAAAGGAAAGGAGGAAGGAAAGAAAGGGAAGAGAAAGGAGGGGAAAGGAAGAAAGAAAAAAAATGAAAGGGAAGCGGGAGGTATTTGAAGTAAAGAAGGAACAAAAATGGAAAGAGGGAAGGGAAAAGGAAAAGAAAGGAAGGAAGGAAAGAAAGGGAAGTGAAACGGAAATAAGAGTAGAGAAATGAGGGGAAAAGAAGAAAGAAAAATGAAGAAAGGTAAATGGAAGGTGAGTATTTGAAGGAAAGAAGGAACAGAAAATGGAAAGAGCAGTAAAGGGAAGGAAGGAGTGAAGAAAGGAAGGAAGGAAGGGAATGAAGGATGGAAAGAATTAAGGAAAGAAACAAAAAGAGGTGAAGGTCCAAAACGGTTCATTTGCCCGATCGCTTTGTGTTTGTCTTCAGGTTTTTCACTAAAGCACAAGACGCCTCTCAAACTTGTGCTGCTGCTTTTGCTGAACACTGTGAACTTTTGCGCGCGGCTGCGCAGAGCAGCGCGTTGATTTAGTTGCTCTGAGGGAGAGTGGGAGCTGTTAACTCTCACCTCTCTCCTAACAAAACAACAGCATGGCAGTATTAACAGAGCTGCGAGCGACGGCGTTTTGCAGAGTGGCGCTCTGTTTGCCATAATCTCCTACAGATGTCAGCGTGCGGCTAGTCACTGTCTGTTGCTGACGCGCCTCTAGCAGCAATCTGGATGAGCATCTGTGGACGCCTAGTCTTGCGCGATGTGCAGCCATGGCTACCAGCTGCTGTGCTACTTGTGCTCGCTCATTCACTCACTCTCTCTCTCTCTCTCTCTCTCTCTCTCTCTCACTCTGCCTTTCAGCTGACATGGAAGTAGACTAAACGTGCTAGCAGCGCAGTTGGATTTTAAGCGGTACAATTTGTGATCGCAAACTTGCGTACGACTTTCATCATTTTCACACTTAACTGTGAAATTCCAGAGCGACACAAATGAAAACACACAGAGGACACAGAGCAGGAGACACGACTAAGAAACATTCATGATAAATCATCATCCACGTGATGTTCCCGGTGCCATCGGTTTGCTGCAGCAGACGTCACCGCGGTGTTCGAGTAGATTGATTTCTGAAAGCCACAGCAGGTTCAGTAAGAGCAGAGTGTTGGGTTCACCTGTACACGCAGGTTGTGCATCTCTTCAGTGAGAAGCTGCCTCTCGTGTACGAGCTGGTTCTGTCTGTTGAGCAGCTCCATCACCTGCTGAGCGCTGGACTGGCAGTGCTGGTCCAGCTGCTGCAATCTGCACACACAACATCCTCACTATATTTACATCTTTAACAATGCCTTCTGAACAAACACGGCTAACCACACAGCCTAATGTGTTTACTTTTTTTATTTATCCATCTATCAAGCCCATCGGAATGAGATTAGGATTGAAATTGCAACACTGTTTATTTAAACTGCATCATTCTCACCACTTGGGCTGATTTTTTTTAGTTATTTATTACAATAACAAATTAAGAAGGATTTTTTTCATTAACTGCTTCGATATTAGGGCTCCTTAAAGAAGAAACCCATTAAGTAACTGACAGCTCGCTGGCTCATCATAATTAATGATTGTACTGTGATGGAAAAAAAACCCAACAGAATACAAAAATTCACTTTGAAGGTATCCAGTTGTTTTTCATAATTTTTAGCTTTTCCTTTGATTAATGATCAGTCAAAATCAATAACTAGCGTAATCAGAAGTGAGTGCTACAGCAAAACATTTACAGTATAATATGTTACTTCATTACAAATAATTTTGATGATAAACAATACACTGAAGTACCAGAAAAACTGGTATACGAGTTAATACTTGGTAGGTCCCCCACAGGATCTTGAAGGGAACGTTGCACAGTCCATGATGTTTGTTCAGGCCCCAGCATTGTATTCCGATGTTACTTGTATGGCGTTATTTTACTGCCAAAAGTCGAGAGCACATTTTTTAAACACGAGAGCGTGGTTCACGTAGCACTCACGGAATTTCTTTGCTCGCGTGCAAAACATACACGTTCTCACTCATATTTTCTCTGCTCTTGCTCAGATTCACTTTGCTCTGATCCAAAACTGCTGTCTCGCGCTTAGATATATCCTGCTCTCGTTCATTTTGTGAAGCGTGCGTGCTCAAGCAAACCCACCCTGCGCACTCATGAATCTTTTTTTCACCACTACGACACTGCCAAAAGTCGTCAGCCAATCAGAAAAAGAGAAGTATCCGATTTTGAACAATGAAATTGTTCCTCCTGCTCAACACGTCCTCGACTGTGTACAAACTTAAATACGCCATTTTTATGACATTTTAGAGCACAATATCTATTTATTGACTTTAACATATTGCAAAAAATAAAATATATGTTCTGTGTAGAGGGTGTATTGACTTTTCTTTCCCCTACAAATCAATAAAATATTTAATCTCCCCAGGAGTATGTATGGTATAACAAACTAAATCTGTGTATTTAATTAATTAATCACATTACCTGGGGACGTATTTATTCTCCCCATGGGTATGTACGATATAACAACGTAAATATATATTTATTTATATTTACATTTTAAATCTATATTTATATTTCCATTTTTATAATATTTTAGAGCACAATATCTATTTATTTACTGAGTTTAACATATTGAAAAAAATAAAACATGTTCTAAGTAGAGGGTGTATTGACTTTTCCACTAGATATAAATATAAATAAATATAGATTTAGTTTGTTACATCATACATACCTTACATACATATTTTATTGATTTGTAGGGGGGAAAAGTCAATACACCCTCTACATAGAACATATGTTGTTTTTTGCAATACATAAGCTCAGTAAATAAATAGATATTGTGCTCTAAAATGTCATAAAAATGGCATATTTAAGTTTGTACACGATAGAGGATGTGTTAAGCAGCAGGAGGGTCATTCCTAGCATTCGGTGCTATTTGTGTCCCCATGACATGTTATGGTATATTTTGTGTAAAAATGGGCTAATACTTATTTCTAAAAGCTTGTCTTACATAATTAACCCCCCTCTACCATAGAAAACAACGATCTGCTCCCAGGATTATTTTTTTATTTAAAATAATTACTCTGATTTTAGCGTAAGGAAAATTTGACTTTGATTTTGACTCTCAGGAAGGGTCAATACAGGAATACATTTCTGCAGGGAAATCATCTACAAGAAGCAGAGTAAGTATCACTCTTTAATCAATCTTTTTTTTTAATGTTTTAGAAAGGTTAACTGATGTGGTAAAGCATAACATGTCCACTCTGTTATGCTTATTTATAGTGGAAACTGATACATTTTTGTCATTTTTAAAAATATGGTTAAAAAACATGTTAAAAATCTTCATCTGTGGTCGCCATGAACCAGCCTGTTGTTCATCACATGAGCACTAATGCTAACTTTAGCATAAAATGTCCCTTCTGTTACCGTCTACCCTGTTACTGATTTGCACAGTAACAGGGTGGACACGTAGTAATAGGGTGGATGTGAGATGAATAGGTGTTTCCAGCAAGTATTGGTATTTATTATTAATTTAATATGACAGCCTTTCAATCAATGACCACTTCTCCTCCAAATCCAGAAAATCCCCCAGGAGCCAGAAAATGCCCCACAACCAGGGCCCTCAAGGTTAGAAGGAAGGTCGTCATACAGTAACAGGTATAAGAACAACTTGCTTTCATGTGACTAATGGCTTTCTATCCTAGAACTGTTGTATACAGAACCATTTACCTGCTAGAGTGTCTGTAAATTGTGACCGTTTGCTTCCTGTGTGTTAGGCATTATGCTGTTGGATGGAGGAATGTCAGACAGGGGAGAAGGAGGCTCCAGAAAGAGATCGAACAACTAAAGGCGTCGTTGGAGAGGGAAAAGAGAAAAACAGAAAAGTACAAGAAGAGGTACCAACGCTTGGCAGGAGGGAAAAAATTGCCACGTTCAACAGTGAATACACTGCTGCGCCATCAAACAGTTAACAACACCATTAGGAGAAGATTGTTGCTGCAAGAATCTATAGTTGAGGACATCAGAAATAAATACAAAAACACCAAGAAGGAATGGGAGAGGCAACTTGTTGCAAAAACAGCAATTGGAAAAATTATAAAGAAATACAGGCTGCAGAGGGCTGCACACGTGACTCTGGGCTTTTCAAAGAAGCGAGGACAAAGACCAGATGGAGGGCTCATGACCTTTGGAAGAAGAGCAACAGATTACCTGCTGAATGCAAACAGAAAGTAAAGGCAATCTTTTTAAGAGATCATGTCAGTCGTATGACAACAGGGCGAAAGCAAACTGTAGCACAAAAGAAGAAAAAAAAAACAGAAACGCGTGCTAACTGACATTGATGAAGATTCTGCACCAGAAGTTCCTTTCAGACATCAGGTCTCTTACTCTTGTCTCTGCACCTTAAGACCATTTTGGGTTGTGGTGCCCAAAGAAGCTGATCGCGAAACCTGTCAGTGTAGAACACGAGACCTTAGAGTTCATAGCCAACACCCTATACAGCCAAGGTCTGTTAGAAACGAAAAACATAGCGGAGAAGGCAGACGCAACAATGTGTGATCCCAAATCCAAAATCTGTGCATATGATGAGTGTAAAGAATGGGTCTACTCCACATACACTGAGACCTCCTGCAAATACAGAGATAGCCCTTACCCAATTGTCTCTAGAAGACAACGTCAAAGTAAACAATGGAGAGGAGTCTGGGAAAGGTCAACAATCAGTGTGAAAAAAGTGTGATAACAACAGAGGATGCACTTGCAAGTGAATTCCATGACAGGCTGTTCAGATTTAGATGGCACATCTTTAATATTCGATGCCAATACAGCGCCCAACGAATGTCTAATACATGTACTGTAGATTTCAGTGAGAACTACTCCTGTAAGTATTCTCAAAGAATTCAATCCGCCCATTTCGGAGGGTCACACCAGCAAGCAACCTTACATACTGGAGTGCTGTACACTGCAGATGAACAGTCACCAGTGACATTCTGCTCCATCTCACCTTCCAAGTCATAACGATCTTATATACAGTAGTTATAAAATTTCCTTTGTTAGCTTAGCTGACTAGTACTCCATGTCTTTCAGGTGTAATCCATGATAACGAGTATATAATATTTTAGTTCATTTCAATCCGATTCCTAAATAAAATTCTTCATAATTTGTTTTGTCAGATTATAAACAAGTCAGGTTGCCAGTCTGCTGAGGTAAGAGAACAAATTACAGCAGCTTTTATCTAAGGAGTAACAAAATAAAAATGCCTTGTGTATGCTCCACAACATTACACATGACTATAAATGGATAAAGAGTGTCATAATAAAATGGATAAAAAAGTAAATTCAAGTTAAAAAAGTAAAAGCTGTGATTAATGTCCAGCAAAAGCAAAGAATCACTACAAATCCATCTAAAATACACTAGTATGAACCCTAAGTTTGTTTGTTTGATTATTGGTTTATTCAATGTCACATCAGCATCTACAGCTATTCATGACAGGAACAAGGATACATTGATACACGTTTCATCAGTACAAGTACAATGTCAAACACAGTCATGGGCAATTTTGCATCTCCAATTCACCTAACTTGTCTGTCTTTGGACTACGGGATGAAACCAGAGGAAGCCTACGCAGACATGGGGAGGATATGCAGACTCCACACAGAGATGACCCAGGCTGCTCCACCTGGGCTCGAACCCAGGACCTTTTACTGTGAGGTGACAGTGCTACCCACTGAGACAGAACCCTAAGTAAGGAATAAAACACTTTAGTATGTGCTGTTATTGAAAAATAATAATGGAATCACACTACCTGTTTTTTAAAAAATAACTTCTGATTGTTCATACTAGTTTAGTTAAAGTGTTTTTTCCTCTTTATAGTTTCTTTATATTTACTCAATCAGCACTGTAGTGAAGCCTTTCTCCAACATGGTTATACGTGAAACCGGAGACAATGTGACAATTTCAACCTAATTACATTATTTAACAGCAGGCATCAGATAGCTTACATCTATGGTACAGTCTGTACCCGAGTTCACTCCAAGAGCAATGTTTTCACATGGACCTGAGCTCCGTACCTCTCCATGTTCATGCAATCAGGTCTGGAAATAAGAGCAAGTGTGAAAACATTCTGTCGGTGATTCACATTCCAGTGCTCTGGTGCTCTATCTGTTCAATCCAGTTCCCTGCACACCTGAATGAAGAAATCAAGTGCACTGAATAGCTGGTGCAGTTGAGTTGGAGGGCTGTTTTAAGTAAATATATAGACAGGGTTATGAAATCCTTTCCCCCCCTGTAGCCTGCTCTTTGGTTCCCACTGTGAGCAGGTCCCAGATCTCTCTCTGTGTAGGAGCATGCCAGAGGCAAGAGAGACAAACACAGAGACGATTCTCCAGCTCCCGAGGACAGAGAGAGGATAGGGAAGGCCTCTAGTTGTTGCTTAGGGGGAAGACAGATGCCCTGCTCCTGCTGGCTGGGGCTACTGCCGTCTGTGCAGGCCCTCTTCTCTGTGTCTCTCTACCCCTACACCCCCACTTATCCCTTGCTCCCTCCTGTGGGAACTGGAGCAGGCTGCTTAGGCTGTGGTGGGCAAATGCTCCAAGTTTTGGTCCCTCACGCTTGATAATAATCTGTCTTTCAATGTCATTCTTTGCTCTTTCTTTATGCCCCCCTTTCTAATTTTTCACTGTGTGTCAGAGCTGGAAGAAGCTGCTTAGTCTGAGCTTCAATGGGCAACAAATCTGATGCACAGGCCTCTGTCTCTTCTTCTGATCTTCTTTCTTTTCCCATCATCCCCTCTCTGACTGGATGGAGGGAAGTTTGTGCCAGGCTAAGGCCCTGCTTTGTGGGAGACTGGCGCCACTGCTGCTGCCCACCTCCAGAGCCTGGCTCTCACTCAACTCCCTGCTATTGTCCCCATCTCCATGTACGGACTTGTAGCATACAGTATCTGCTTTGGGTAAAGAGGTTGGTGCATCAAAAAGGCCAAAGAAGATAAAGATGGTATGCTGGTTTACTAATACATATGGTGTGAAGTGTTGACAGATATGACACCCAGAGTTTGATCAATATTCCCAGTGGACACAGAGAGCACAGCTAGCATCAACACAAGATTCTGTTAAGTCTACAGCAGTGGTTTTATGGCCTATAGCAATACTGCAGGCAAATGCTAAACTTTTATCAGCCAATTTTAAATACCTGTGAATTATTTTTTATTATAATTACCTTTGCAATAATAATTTATTTGATTCAGAAAAAAATTTAAATTATCTGCTTTACACTACTAGTTATGTTCAGTGTTGTATTTATATAAATGTCTGTTTGGCTTTTATTAGAACTTATTACTATAAGAAGGCGGCACAGTGGCGCAGTGGGTAGCACTGTCACCTCACAGCAAGAAGGTGCAGGGATTAATTTGCATGTGCTCCCTGTGTGTCTACATGGGTTTCCTCCAGAGGCTCCAGTTTCCTCCCACAGTCCAAAAACATATGTCAGGTGAACTGGAGATACTAAATTCCCCCCACTGGGATGCTTAGTCAGTCCCCCTACTCCCAGAGAGCACAGGTGGATTAGCATATTAACCCATTTGTGCAGTGATGTACTGTACATGCAGTACTGTGCAAACGTTTAGGCACCCTATTGTTTTTAGGTACAACTTTTGTTATTGATTTTTATTTTTAGTTCTGCATTAATGAGCCGATACAAAAAGATTTTATATTTCCAAAAGATACTTTTCCAACAAAAAGTGAAATGTTACACAAACATGTTTGTATGTCAGTAATTAAAGCAACACATTACGTAACAGACCAATTTTCAGACAAAAAGCATAACGAAGGCTGCTGGAATTTGTATGTAAAAAGAAGGAAGTGTGACGGTCAAAGTCTCCAGAAGAGCTGTGGCAGATTCTCAGAAAACCTTAAAAGCTCCTTATATTTCCTTATAAAACTGCACACATTGTACCTGGGAACCTGGGAACTGTTTAAGAAAAAGACACACCAAATTATTGACTTTGTTTAGTTTATTATTGTTTACTGCACTTTATAGTGTTTTCTTTTATGTAGAAAAAAAGTTATTTATTTTCAAAGGCATCTTTGCTTTACAGCAAGTCTTTGCATACATCATACTTAATACTACTTAAATACTACTTAAATTAGCTTTTAAGTTTTACCGAGCATCTTGGATAATCTGCCACAGCTCTCCCGGAGACTTTGACTGTCGCACTTACTTCTTTTTTTTTGCACACAAAACCCAGCAGCCTTCATTATGTTTTTTGTCTGAAAAGTGGTCTGTTATGTAATGTGTTGCTTCTGTTACTGACATTTTTGTTTAAGATTTATTTTTTTTGTTGGAAAAGTAACATTTGGAAATCAGTGGTAATAAAAGAGAGGCGTGAAAGAATATAATGTAGGCTTGAGTTGTTATAATGTTATAATGATAACTGGAACTAACTTAGTCGATGGACCTTTAAAAATATTAAATGTTATAAGCTATAAAAAAAAGACGGGATATATTCTTTAGTAAATATATAAAATGTAGGCAAAATTTTTGGAATGCAATAAAATACTTCAGGATGTGCTGATATTGGGAAAAAAAAATAACTGTGTGGTGGTAATGTATCACACCATTCCATAGTTCATTATCATTCTATAATAGCATACCCTGTTGTCTTTTATTCTTTACTGATGGTTACTGAGTGTAACCATCACCATCACCACTGATGTACCTGATTCACTCGTACCAGCGCCACACCATCTACACATCAGTGCTACTGCTGTACTGAGAATGATCCAACACCCAAATAATCCTAGTTAAAACTTGCTCAGTGATGGTCTTATGCTGGTCCCTTTCCATTCATATATCAGTGCTGACACTTTCTGCATAGCAACAGATGAGTTATAGTTAGGAACTGAACCCGTACAAAGTGCTCCTGTAGGGTACATGCCCCAGATTAAAGGACTAATGAGTGCATGTTTATAATGAAGTGGTCACTGAGTGCATGAGCACTTTATTCCATAAACTGTTTTATGTTTCATCTACACCTCTGGATATTTTGTTTACCATCTAGGGAATAATCAATAAGGAATCAATATTTCATTATTAGATCATAAAATGTGCACTTTGGCACAAAAAATTGCTAATTGCATACTGTTAAATATCAGATTATATTGAGTCACAAGATTAAGTTTAAATGTTATTTAATTGCATTGTATGATTCGTTGATTGATTTTGAAGTAGAAGTATTTTCATATTTAGCATTCTGACAATTTATTTTTGTTTTAGGTTTATCCATTTGAAAAAGAAAATAGAGCCTTAACAATGCACAATTCATTCTTTAAAGTGATGAGACAGTAAATAAGTCTGTTCCTAAACTGGCTGAACAACTGTCATGCATTAATGGTGATTTCAGTGCAGAGATAAAATCATTCATTCAGAGGCATTTTTTTTAAACAAATGCAATCAGGAACAGCAGCCAAAGCCAGAGCCTGAGATCAAGTGTTTTAAGGCAGTTAAGAAGATTGTGTAATTAGGTAGTTAATTCCCTTGTATACCCACACACACCCTACATCACCTTTACCTCTGCACCACTGCAGGCATATGCAGCGCATTAACCTATTACACAATCGCACTGCTCTGAAGCTGCACCAACAAACCCTGTGCATTCTCACATGTGAGTGTCTGAGCTACTGAGGGGTTTGACCTCCGGCTTTTCAAATGTATACACACACACACAGCCCAGGATTAGTGTATTAGTGTGTGCTTGACTCCTCCAAATCAAAAGAAAGACGTGGAAAAAAAAAGGGGGCAAACTCCTCTGGCTGAAGCTGGACGAGCGACAGGGGTCTGATTAAATTAGAAGGCCATCCAGCAGCTAAGGCAGCAAATCCAATAACCTCCCCCTATTTACTGGCACGCAACTTAATTAGGTTTTAATACAGCTTAGCGCATGGGGCTGGCCTGAGCTGGAGCGGCCTGGCCACTGCTGCCTCTGCCCACTGCTGGGCCTGCATGTGAAAAAGAGAGAAGGACCGAGAATGTGAGGGTGGACGGGGGGGCAGACGGTCCCCCTGTTCTCTGCTTCCCTGCTGGCCCTGGTGAAAGGACACCATCTGCTGGCTCCCAGACTAACTGAAGCCAGCTCACACACACACACACACACACACACACACAAACACACACCGTGCCTCTGTAACCCGCGCTGAACTGCTGCTACTGCCTCCGCTTTCCTCCTTCTCCCTTGGGGTTGTTCGACTGTGATCAGAGTTCCCAATAATTAAAAAAAAAAAGATTAAAAAAAGAGCGATTAAAAAAACACACTGGCTATATGCCTATGTGTGCTAGCATCAAGATATGACCATGAATTAGAACTAGAAACAAGAATAAAGAATATATTCCTCTTTGCTGACATAAGGACCCACATCAAATGATGCACTGATCCCTTCCATTACAACTCAATACAATAAATACTGAGTCACACAGAGTTTGTGAAACACATAAGAAGTTTACTCTGAAGTCTGCAGTTATACTGATTCACATTATACTGCTGTATTCCCTGCCTTGCACCCATACACACACACACACACACACACGCACACGCACGCACACACACACGCACACACACGCTGTCACGCTGTCTCGAGTAAACCCCTGAATGTACTGCAGGAATGGACAGACTGACTAATTGACAGATGCCTCCTTATATCGTGATTGGGTGGATGTTAATGATCCATGTCATTTTTTCTGGGAAGTCATAGTGACTAGAATTTTTCCACTATGCATATTTTTAATTCACCCAATATGACGTCAGTAGACAAACTGTCCAGACGAATACACTGACAAAAGTTTTCATTTACTGTACATGTTTAAATATAATGTGCTTCATGGTGGTGCTATGCATGGTGATCCTCTAACTGAAGATCATGCTTTTTGAATAGCACATGCACACACACACATGCACACACACGCACACGCACACACACACACGCACGCACACACTTCAGGCCATGTAGCTCACCACGAATGATAAGACTGTACATTTGTCTCTTCCCACAATGTTGAAAAGACGGGCTTGGAGAAAGTGATAAACAGAAAATGAAAATTAAGTACATCTAAAAAAAAAACCCCAAACAAATAAAATAAAGTAAGCTTTACATTAAATTGGAACTGATGCATCTGAGCGATTTCACAGTTTAACACTAGGCTAATTCTGCAGAACACTGAATTTACATTAGTCTAAAGATATCCTTAGTGTTTCCTGCTCCATCTGTATGTATGAGAATTTGGCTTCTCCTCCGCTCAGAGTGGGCGAGCATGGTTTGAGAAAAACTGGAATCCAGAGGCGGCTCAAACAGAAGCTCACACATGGATCAGGAGGTGTCAGAGCCAGATGATTTGACCCAAAATGGCTGCCAGTTTCCTCTCCATGAGCCGTGCGGATTACAGAGAACGTCCTTAATGATTCCACCTGCCCAGAGGCAGATGGGTTGACCCAAAATGCCTACACCTTTCCCCAAATGAAGGTGCATCAGTCAGTTCACTCTGACATCAGTCTTAACAAATATATGCATACAGCATGTCTGGCTACAGTGATACATAATATTTAGATATTCAGATTTATACAATTGCGTCTATCGTTAGTGTCACATAAAGCTCAAGGAGAATAACGAAAACTCGTTTAATTCATGTGTTGAAGTTATATGCTTCAAGTAAAAGGCTCTATAGTTCTTTGTTAAACAGAATGCAACTAATTACAGCATCAGTATTTATTTATTATTACATTCAACAGATGTTTTGTGTAATAAGTACATAAGTTATGAATGTATGATATGAAATCTGCTCAACTCAAAAATGGTAATTTAATAATCTGAAATGTGTTCAAATGTATCCTACACTAGAAACAATCAAGTGATTTTTAACACTTTGAGGATATTAATTAATTCATATAAATGCTCTGAATTTAATATGTTTATTGACATCTAGTCTAATCAGAGAAAACTGTCCAAAATTGTGGAAAATACTTCACTAAGTAAGTACACTACAATACCAGAAAAACTACTACAGCAGTTAATACTTGGTAGGTCCCCCATGGGATCTTGGAGTGAACATTGCACAGTCCTCATGCTGATGTTTGTTGAGGCCCCAGCATTGAATTCTGATGTTACTTGATGCAGTGTCACACACCTATCGCGTGAAACGATTCTTGCCAGCCGACGCTGGTCACGTTCACCCAGAGTCTTTTTACGGTCACGCTGCTGTCGTAAATTTGAGGTTTTGCCAGAATTCTTATAGTCACTGTACACCCTTGAAATGCTCATACGTGAAAATCCAAACTTTGCTTCTACCTCCAAAATGCTATGACCCATCTCACCTATCACCTATCTCAACTATTAAACCGTGCTGAAAATCATGCTGAAAATTGTGATAACTTGCCATTCTCACGGCGAAAACAGCTCTAGAAGCTTCCATAGATGACTATCGCTTTATATAGGCACTGGCGGATGCATTTTGCATAGGCTCCAGTACCAGTTTTTCTGGTATTTCAGTGTATGTGAAACAAATTAGTGGTCTTTTCTGTTAACAGTGTACTTTACACTGAGCAGCTTTTAATTATTTGCAAATTCCTTATTCCTGGTTGACCTAATTAACCCATCAGGAGCATCTGTATGTGAGAATCAGGTGTGTACGATTAGAGTTTCAATAAAACTACATTGTCTCTTAGACAAAATCACATCTCCATATTTTTTTTAAAAACTTTAAACATTAAGTTCTGCTAATCTCTAACCAGGCACACGCTTTCTCACAGTATACAGCATCACATGCGCAGCTTTCGACACATCACTGAACTAAAAGCCTCATTTCCATTCAGTAGCTGTACTCTGTGTACACGTACGTGACTGTATATTCACCGCCACCTGTACCTCAGCCCGAGTTAGACCACGCAACCACAGTCAGCTGTTATTTTTCCTGAAAGCTCGCACCGAGGGCCTTTTAAAGGAGCACAGTGAGCACTTTTTGGTGTCATAAACAAGACCCTTGTGCTAGACAAGAAGCGCATGGATGCACTGTGGAACGTTTTACAGCTTGCCTTGGGATGCGCTCGGTACACGAGCGGAGCCAGAACGCCACGCGTCTCTTCCAGCAGGCCACGGAGCTGCGGGCATCATGGGACAGCTGGTCATGGAGGGGCTGAAGTGTGGGAGGAGGGCAGAGAGGCACACTGCTGCCCCCTAGCTTCACTCTGCAAACCTGCAACCGTGCAGTTTCGACGGCACGCCAAAGAAGGCTGATGTTTTACACCACCTGTCATTCCTGATCTCTGAAAATAGAACCTGTGAAGTCAAGTGCTGAGTGAGGGTGAGGGGACAAGAAGCAGCCACAGGGTTGGTTGGTTGCTTTAAAATATATTCACATGTATGTCAGAACGCTGTGGGTTTTTTTTAAAACAAGGAAAGGTTTTGGAGCTACACTCAATTCTGTAAGACATAAGATAAGAATGAGCCTTAAATGTAAGACTTTAACAATAAGGCACTAATGTTGGATTCCAAGGCAGCAGGACTTATCTGGATTTAGTCAATGCTGTAACTGCTACATTTTATACATTACTCCAATTTATTCAGAACGGGGAAATGGTTCTTAAGAATAATAAAATATTTTAAATGTACTTCTTTACATTTTTTTATCTGAATTACAAATTACAAAATGCTGTGATTGCCATAAAAAGATTTTAGACAGTTAAGACCACAAACATCATACAGAAGGATGCTAAATAATCACTGAAACGTATAAGCCACATCACACATGCTGCATCTTATCCTCTGCTCGCCAAATTCATTTGCAAGTGAAAAGTTTGTTGAGCTTTCTTGCTCTTGGCGGAATGTTAGGAGAGCATTTATGTGTGTGTGCGTCCTCTTTTTCCCTCTCAGACACACACACACACACACACACACACACACACACACACACACACACACACACACGCACTCACACACACACACACACATTTGTACTGCTATACTTGTGAAGACTTTCCATTGACATAATTATTACTGCAGCTAATTAATGCTAACCCAAACCCTAACCCTTTTTTTTAGTTTTGTTAAAAGCTACAGCAAAATGTCCATACAAAGTCAACAACATCAGATATTCCTATCCTTTTGGGGACAGTTGGTCCCCACAAAAACATAAAAACATGGCACACACACACACACACACACGCTGTACGAGGGTAAGGGGGTGGCAGGGAACCAGATGAAGGAGCTCTCGCCTGGGGCTCAGTCGTCTCCCCGGCAGCAGTGCGGCTGTTCCCGGCCCTGATGCATGCACGCATTTATTCCCTTACACTGTCTCTCCTTCAGTCTATTGAGGAGTGCTACAACCACACACACACACACACACACACACACACACACACACACACGGCCCCCGATCCGAGCTACCCTAGATGCACATCCAGACGCCACAACCATCTTTCTTTACATCACCATATGGTTGGCAGAAGCCTGTAGAGTTAGCCACACATCTGTGTATACATTACTGCACTGCTTTAAAGCATGAGTGTGTTTGTGTCTGACAATGGGTGTGTGTTTGTATGTGTATGTATATTGTGTGTTGATGAGGCAGGGTGATAATTGGTGAAGGAGCATGCTAGCAGATGTGGTGTGTGTGTGTGTGTGTCTGTGTGTGTGTGTGTCTGTGATGGTGGATTGTGACTCTTATGTGTACTTATGTGAGAATAAAACCTACACAAGTGAGATATGTGAAATGGTAAACTGCCAAAAACCTGGTCATTTTCATCCATACAAACTCTCATTTATTACTTCACAACTGTGCAGAGATCCTTTATTAAGCCAAGTTTAAAAGAAATGTTCATGTGCAAGTGCTTTTATAATGTTTGAATGTAGGACATGCATCCATAGTCATTTTAATTATTAAAAAAACATAAATATTATTAATGGATCACAAATTATTTGATTCTTCAGAACTTTATCTGGTTCTAAAAAAAATTATCTGACCGGTTACAAAATATGCAGCGTTATGACTTACGAGAAGAGAGAATTAAAAAAAAAATGTTTCGGATATCATGAATACTTCACTGCTGTTTAAAATGACCTAAATATAATTATTACAATTATTACACGATTGTATACTTACAAAAACTAGAACCATCTGTCATTATTGTTGCAGCTGTAGCATATTGTAAATATTGTAAAAAAAAAAAAAAAAAAAAAAGTAAGTATTCTATAAAACATATTTTTTCCTAGACATGATAATTATTATAATATAATTAAAGCAAAGCACAGGGTGATAATTATTATAATATGATTAAAGCAATGGTTCTGTCCTGGCTGTTGCTATATATATATATATATATATATATATATATATATGTGTTCTCAGTATATGATATGCCAACCATCAGACAGGACAGTGAACTCATGCTCAAAATGCATTTTAGAAATAAACAGCACTGAAATACATATGTGCCTAAAACACTGCTATTGCACAGAAGAAGAAAAAAAATCTCTAGCCAACACACCAATCCATTCATATTTCACTGGCTGCGTTTCTATGATATCTCACCCCAATCTCCGGGCAAAAAAATATGTTAATACCGCGAGAAAAATAAATAAATTATGTGCAGGAGTGAAACATTGTGTGCTGAAAACCCCTGTGTTGCTTGGCGTTGGCTCTCAAATGGTAAAAATAAATCAAGCTGATTTTCCAAATGCTGCATGCGTGCCACGCTGTTGCGGCTCTTCGCAGCACAGATTGCGAGCCCGATCAAGAATATCTGAGGTGGGGCCCTGGCTATGTGCATGTATGCCTATGCCATTTGCACCAGCTTATTAACACGAACACCTTAACCCATGGGCAGCAGGGAGAAGTTTCCTACAGAGAAGAAACCCCCGTTGCGCCGAACACGCATGTAGCACCAGACCTCTCATTCACAAGGCCCGGCAGTTTGACTTCTACACATGGAATGCCATTTCCTACCACAGCATCGGTGTGTGAGAGACTTTCGATACTGCTCCAGGCATAGCAAGCTGATTTAGACCATTAGAACTACAGAAAATTTTTTTTTTAAGTAATATTCATTTAATAATTACGTTTATGGCCAGGTACTGAATTAAGATACTGTCTTTTATTTTAAAGAAAGTAATATTCAAATAAGTCTATTAACTGCTGTCTGTATTTTATGACGTTGTTACTTGAGACGCAATGTCCTCACTAGAATATAATGTAAATCCAATCATGTTAATCATCTGCAATTCTCCAAAGTTGACTATTGAATAATGTAATGCACATATATTATTTTTTATTTATCCCCTGCGTGTAACATTCACATCTACATTCAACTATCATAAATAATAATGGCAACATTTATAACCTTTATCATTACTCATAAAATGAAAAATACAGTATTTATAATAAAGATGTAAGAATTATTTATATCATTATTTATATAATTTATTTATGTAATTTATATTTATATACTGAGAATTTATGTGCATTGTTTATTCTCATGTTTTCAGTTTATGTTTTACAGCATCTAGATTCAGCTCTCAGTGAAGGAATCAGGGAAACATGATCTGCTAGGATATTTGTAATATGTTGAAAATATGCTCATGTTCAACTGCTTCCTGTAGTGGCACTAAAATTATTCTTGTTAACCTCTAAAGCTAATGTAACTGACACGCTGTGTATAAAGATGATAAGACGTGTAAATCCAACTTCCTAAAAATTTATCGAGAAGTGTTAAATACTGACCCTGCCCTCTGGTGGTCACATTCAGAGCACCATCAGAAATGTTTAATTTGCCTTGATAATTTGTCTTAATAATTAACTAAACCGTAAGAGCTGAAAATGTACTTTCTTATTATGATCTGGGATTTTTGTACAGCAATTTATAGCCTGTTTTCCTGTTTTTATCTACTACCAAAGTACTTTTCCTCCATATAACCATCTCTCTCCAACACTTGAAAAGGAGAAGTGCTGTATGTGTTTAAAAAAATGCACAAATTAAATATTTACTGCATAATTAAAATCCGTTTTCTATATTTAAAGACACGTCATTAAGAAAACAAAACAAAGCTGTTCATTTAAATGTGAAAAGTGTAGGAAAATGTCCTGGAGGGGAAATTTCTTGTGCGAGACTGACTGATGTTTTTTGTAAAGCAGCTCAGTAAAAGCACTGCTCCGCAGACTAACAGTGTTGCTTTAAAGCTGTGCAAATCCTGCAAATGTGATTTATTTATAATATAGCCTTGAATATTTATGTGAAACAGGTGTGAGTATCAATAAACTTGCTTTCCCATGTCTCCCGTTTCTCTATCTGTTTATTTGTTCCTGTTTGGCTGGCTGCTGGGTTAAGGCAGTGGGTGTTGAACAATATGGAGGGCTGTGCTGCGAGCAGACGGATGTTATGCTCCCAGCAGAAGCTCGGCTCGGGCTGGAGTTGCTGCAGATACACCCACACTCGTTCTCTCACCCACACGCCAACTTGGGCCGCGTGCCAGACGCCCCTAAAGCCCTGCATCGTGCGGCCAGGTGTAGCTCAAAACAAGGCCCTGACACACACACACACACACACACACACACACACACACACACACACACACACTTCTGTATACTGCTGCCACTGTTATGCCAGTCTCTGTGTTGGTCAGTAAGGCTGTGACAAAGACTTCACATTATGGAGTTAGACGATGTAGGAGTGATGTGTTACAGCGGTTCTGTGGTCTTCTTTGAACATTCCTGAACTCACTGTAAAAAGATTTTTTCCTGCATTTTTTTGGTTTAAAAAAAAGTTTCTGCTAGAAATTTTAGGACCTACTTCTATGCCCATTTTTTTTTCTTATGAGTGGTGACCAAAGATCACAAATATGTGGGATCTGTTGCTGTGCATCACCATATTATGAGAACGAGAAATTTTCTGTTCAAACTTCTTGGAGAGATTTTGACTTTTTATGTAGTGAAATCCAGCTGTACCATTTCTATGCATTTTATGTATTTTTGCTTCTTTTCAAGGCCCAAAATATTCCAGTCATAATCTGAAGTATAGCACATACTATATTTTGAAGCGAAGACATTATTGTGCCAGGCAGCTGTAATTCCTTCCAGTTTAACAATGGACTGAAGGTGTTTTTAGGACTGACCTGTTTTCTTTCTTGGACTAAAATATGTACAAGCCCTGAGCTTTTGAAAAGAGATGGGTGCTGTGACTCTGTGTATGTGTGTGTGTATGTGTGTGTGTGTGTGTGTGTGTGTGTGTGTGTGTGTGTGTGTGTGTGTGTGTGTGTGT
>JAOVVH010000048.1:11200439-11214789 GCA_028566435.1 Scorpiodoras heckelii | reverse complement strand
GATAGATAGATAGATAGATAGATAGATAGATAGATAGATAGATAGATAGATAGATAGATAGATAGATAGATAAAATCAGGACAGAAAATAAAGATGGGGATAAAGTGTGAGAGCGAGAAAAAGGGTTAGAGGGATAGCAGACATACTTATCAATTAGTGTGTATGTGTGTGTGTGTGTGTGCGTGAATGTGAGAGAGAGAGAGAGAGAGAGAGAGAGAGAGAGAGAGAGAGAGAGAGATAGTGAGAAGAGAACAGTGATCATATAAGAAGCTGACCTTTTCTCTTTCACACATTAGATGAGAATGCATGAAGCACAGTGTGATGTGTAGGGGGAAGTGGTGTGTGCAATTGTCCTGTCACACATCACTAGTTTACATCACTTTTTACTCAGTAAGAAAAACAGAACTAATACGGATTCTCTCATCATTTGTACGGATATCATTTGCCGATGTCGTTCAAATGATCTTTGCGTTTATAGGCACCCGCCAACTGTTTGCGACTAGCCGTTAACATTTATGTATATTGCTGTAACGTTAGTTATGTTAGCAAGGACAGTCAGAACATATAGCAGAAATATTTACGAGTGACTAACTTAGCCAAAAGCATCCTATATTCTCAGATGTCTGAGGGTTATGAGTTAATGGCATAGCTAACAGTGAGAGAAATGCTGACAGTAGAACCTATATCCTACCGGTACCTAGGTCATGTACACAGTACGTGCACACAACTGAGGAACATGCATATATCCATATCCAGATGCACACTTGCACAATGGAGAATCAGTCCTTGGGACTAAATCATGTTTACGGCCAGGCCACTCTGATAATTCTGTCTGAAACAACTACTAGGAGTCAATCATTTTAGAAAGGAGAGTATGGGAAGAGAGCACACATGGAGGGAAAAATAATTAGTTTGTGTGAGTGGCCATTATACACTTAGAGAGGGAAGTGGTCTGTGGTATTAAAGGACTAAATCTATAAGCCCACAGAGTTTCCTGCTGAGTCTCTGATGCCATTTCTCTTTAGACAACATGTGTGCCACGCAGCCGCGCCAAAAAGAAGCCCTTTGTTTTCCCAGCGCTTTGTTCTGCCGATCAGCATGCCTCGAATTTCTTGAAACACAGGTAAATAAACTCGTCCATCCAGATGGTGCAACAGATGTGAGAGCAGCACTCGGAAATCAACAGACAGTGGGCAGTGCTGCCTGCTTCCCCTCCATTTTTAAACGCTAACTAATATGTAGCACCGCGGCTCTGCAGTGCTGAGCATCTGCTCCCTTCGGCCAGCCAAAGGTTACAGGTGTTCCTGATGCGGAGTAGGAGAGGGAGGAGAGAGGGATGACAGGGGGAGGTTGTTTTGGCAAGGGAAAGCACGCCAGTGGACACCCACCATTCCTCTCGTGCTGCGCTTCCATTTGCTGGAGCGTCTGTGTCAGCTCATGCTCGCGCCGTTGAGCCTGGAAGGTCAGAGCAGCCATGTCCTCCACACAACGGCGCTCCAGAGCCTCCTTCTCCTTCCTGCAGAGATAGATAGAGAGAGAGAGAGAGAGAGAGAGAGAGAGAGAGAGACAGAGCAGGTGTGTTACATTGTTCTTTAAGGTAGTCAACATAGATAAGCTACAATAACATGCACCACACAAATTTGTGTTTGAGTTATAAATGCAAACCAATTACTTCATTTACACTTAAGTCTTAAAATGCAGCCAATTTTTTTACTTATACAAAATCAAAACAAATTCTTCCGTGAACTGTTGAACTGTCACCAAATCCTGTTACCAAAAACAGTTCCTCTCTTTAAAACATAACTGTGGCCAAAAAGAGACAGACTGAAAAAAAAAAAAACAGAAACAAACTGCACAAAGTCAAAGTGCATTAATTAACAGCAAAGCCCAAAACTTTTCTCACACACTGGGTTTGGAACGTAGCTGGAGAAGTGACCGTCTCTGCAGGCCTGCTGTCGTCTGGAGTGTGAAGGCGCTCCGCCCGCGAGAGCTGTGAGAGAGAGAGAGAACGGCGAACCCCCGCTGGGCTTGAACAGCGGCCTAAAACACCATCCACACCAGCGCTCAGCAGGGGGCTCGCAAAGGCCTCGCAGCCAGCCATTTGTTAGCACGCCTTTCCAGGGGGCCCAGGCAGGCGTGGGTGCGGGGGCGGCCGGCGAGGGGTGGTGTTTGTCGACCAATTAGCATGAGACAGACCGCCAGAAAGTTCCAACGAGAAAAGTTGGCTTACAGTCGAGTGTCTGGACACCGGCAAGAGGGAGAGGTACACCATTGTTCTGCTAATGGCTCTGAGTGCTTGACTAAGCAGGTGAGATGAGGCATGTGATTCATAGGTTATGCATGATAGAATATAATATAATATCTGATGTGACCTTCCAGCTTTGTAGTCAAAGAGTGATAGATCCCATGCAGCTTATTTATTGCAAAAGTCATGTAACAACCTCTCACAGCGTACCCTAAGACACTCAAAGTGGGTTCCAGGGACCGTCAAGGCTAAGTGATGCATAGCTGAGGGACGTGATTTTCCTAAAGTTCTTACATCGGTGGAAATCACAACTCTCACTTGAGATGAAACTTAATAATGCAAATGCAACTATAACAGTCATAGAAAACTCTAACACTTTACTAAATAGATCAAATATTTACATTTACAATAGCATGAAAAAAATCTGCACTGAGGGAGTCTATTGAATTAAAAGGGTCGCTGGCTTCAAAAGCTCCGAGAACACTTGCTCTATGAAATTCCTGCTATCACGTGCTTTACTTTTCACTCACGCTGTAGATACACACTAAAGTCCAGAAACAACAAATTGTCAGTCAGTAGAGCACCTTGCACCTCTGTTATACTGGCAACCCATGTGAATGAATGAAATTATAAATGACATCATATGGGCAGTACATTTAAAGAAAGCAAGCTTCTTTTTATATCGGTGTCCAACGTCACAAAGGTCAAGCTTAATGAAGAAGATAAGCTAGAATTCTGACAGAGCTCAACTCCTCGGCATCACCTGCAGCAAGGACACACAGTCCAGAATGGGTGAACCACTGAATACCACCAGAAAGTAAGGTGATATCTATGAAATTATAAAAATTATTATTATATGAATATTTGCAAAGTGCGTAATGAATTTAATCACCCAGTCAGGACAAGTGTTTAGAATTACAAGCTCTAGCTTATGATGCAAAAATGTTTAGTAAAACAGTGTAGCATTAAACACAGACATATGAGCTGCAAAATGCAGTGAGTCTTAACATGTGAGTTGTTAAATGCAAGTCTTATAACTGTACTTGTTGAATGTTACGCAACCCCAAAACAGTTCTATTAAAAGCAAATTAGACACACTGTGGCTTCCTGATATGCCTGCACAATAGCTGCCCCGCTACAGGAGGTGCAGTTCTGTGGTCTTCTGGGGCAGTCATAGGCCGCGTCTCCCATGCCAGGTCAGGGTGTGTTTTCGGAGTGTGTTTGCTCACTAGCGATAATAATGTGAGCGAGGCCTAATGTCTCGCGGCCGCGAGGCGGCTTTGGGTGGTACGAGGCTCGGTGGCTGGGTGCTGGTGAGGGGAGAGGGCCGCGGGCTGCCTAAGTGGGCACTATTCAAGCTGTTGCCCATTTGATTTGGAATACCACAGACTGCTCGTGCGCAGAGTTTGCAGCACCCCGCGGTGCACCGTGATCCTATGCCAGGAATGACCAAATGCTACCGTTCCTAAAATGTGCGCAAATTGGAGGCAGCCGGTTGGCTTCATCACCGCTCGACAGTACATGAAGAGACTTTGCCACCATTTGTATGGCAACACATGTGCAGCGGGAAACTTTACAAAGTACACTCGTACTGCACGACAGGAGGAAAACTTAGCCGAAGACACCTGCACCAGGCATATGACACAAACAAATGATAAAACCCTTCTCGGTCTGATTATAATATCGCATGACTTAAGTAATAATCAAGTGGTGATTATCTTTCACTGCAATGCAAACAACGAAATGGAACAAGAAGTAGAGATTGTAGCAGAGAAGGGAGGTTTCTATGGTAATGCCTCTTTATACAAAGTGTGCTTAGGTATTATGTGCTTAATTATGCAAGGGTGATTAGTACAGCACAATCGGCGTGTAGGTACAAATTGCTCGAATGTAACTGCTCGTATTAGTCTTTGGGATCCTATTTTCGTGCATTTAGAAAATAAATGAAAAACGGTTATTATATATGTGTAATGAGGTAGAAGATATGAAGCAGATGTGTAATTAAACAAATCCTCTCGATTATTGCTTATATTCACACCAAACGGAATGAAATTAAGAGAGAAACTCGGATCACTAGGAAGCCAATCCATACATAACAGCTACTGCACGGTAAACAGAAGCACACATTATTTTTAACCAGTGACAGCAAATGGACTTAAATTAGTCTACCATAGAACAGATGGGCAAACGCAAAGCATTGATAAATGGAATCTGTTAATTAATTTCATACGTAGTTCATATCTAAATTAGCACATCGTGTTCCCTGTGCCAAGTACGTGATTTATTATTATTTTTTTTTTTTTATGTTCTGTGTTTTCTATAGTCACTGACTTCTCACAGCAACTCTGTGTGTCTTATGGAGCATAAAGTAATATGTGAAAAAAACAACACACACTGCAAATCTCAGGTGTTTTGCCGCCTTTATTGATCCACAGTTATCACACTTCTCTTCCGTTTTTCACTGACACACACACACACACACACACACACACACACACACACACACACACACACACACACACACACACACACCATCCCTTGGAAAAAAAACCCTCAAAGATGAAAGATTCCAACCTGCCACCCCAAGTCACATCTGCTTCCCACACACAACTATTTACTCTCCATCCTAACTGCTCCTAATGCTGCTCCTCTCATCCCTACTACCCCCCTCTATCTCTCCATCCCCCTCCTTCATCTATCCTCTCTCTCTGCATGCTCTCCCCCATGTTTGCTGCTCCCTCCCACCCTTTTTCCTTTAACTAAACTGGCTCTGGCTTCCTCCATCTGGTCCCCTTTCCTTCAGCAGCCCCGCACCTGTTCACACCTCCTCTCCTGTTGGACCGCATTGAACATTTTCTCCGCTGCCAGGGCTATTCTGGCACCCGCAACCTCTCTGTCATTCAATCCATCTGTCAGAAGTGAACTTTGTTTACCACCAGCTTCTGCTTTCTTCTTCAAGAAATGCAAAGCCCCCTCAAGGTCAGCGACAAAATGAATTGCAGTTGCCACCGATTTACAAACAACCCTCTCTCTCTCTCTCTCTCTCTCTCTCTCTCTCTCTCTCGCACTCCCTCCGGCAGCAAACTGACACATTCTGGAGCAGCAAAACCTTCCGTAACTAACTTCCTGTTTTCACCAATATGTCTCTTTTAGAAAGTCATAACTATTGAAATATCACTTACAGAAAATGAGATGTACAAAAAAAACCTGCATTAATAACATTTGCTCTAATGCAAGCGGTCTCGGAAGCTGGCAGGGAAAAAAAACTTTGTAAGAAGCCCGAGAGAAAAATGGTGTTTGTCTAAAACCTTTGAAACAAAAGCAAAGCTGATGGCAAGCACCGGGCTGAATGTGCGAGAAAAAGGATGAGTGAGTGAGAAAATTAAGGACAGAGTCTTTTCCCTGGATAAAACAGCACGTGCCAGCGATCATGTCCATGCCCGTGCTCTAAGCAGGGGACACATGGCCGGAGCTCGGGGCCGCCCTGCAGGGTGCTCAAGCCAGACTCCCCACCTGTACCACCTCTAACCAAATGTGCCCTCCAAAAGCCCATGTGTTTGTGGAAAGAAATCAAACCTAAGCATAAAAGCAGCACAGTCGCTGAAGAGCACAACAAACACTTGCTTTTAACCCAAAAGAGTGCCGGGATGGATGGGTCTGGAGACGGCATCCAGCACTTCCGCTGCTCTCCCTCATGAGCTTATGTAATGAACTTTATCTGCCAGATGGAGAGGAGCAGAAGTAGAACCATACTCCATGATGAGAACCATTTAAAGTGTTGTATGTGTGTGTGTGTGTGTGTGCGCATGTGTGTGAGACAGAGAAGAAATATGAAACTTGTAAATCATAAATTCATAGTAATGTTTCCATTCATTCATTCATTTTCAGTAACCACTTTATACTGATCAGGGTTGTGATGGATTGGAGCCTATCCCAGGAGCACTGTGCGCACGGGGGGCTGGGGTGGGTGGTTGCAGAATTCACCTCGGATGTGATGTCAGTCCATCACAGTGCACAGTGCACACACTCATTCACACCTAGGGGCAATTCAGAGTAGCCAGTCTGCTCACATGCACATTTTTAGACAGCGGCAAGAAACCGGAGAACCCTGGAGGAACCCCATAGGGAGATTGTGTGTAACTTCGAGCTGTGAGGAGGCGATGCTACCTGCTGCACCACTGTGCTGCCAGTAAAGATTTCAATGTGGGGGAATATCCACCCCTAAACAAAGAGGACTGGCGAATAAAATAGATCCTGATTCCTTCATGCGCCTTTTCCTCTTCTGACTGCATCAATCATCAGTGCTCTGAAACACCCACATACATTAAAAGTGTGGGAGGGCGACATAAAAATATTCAGTGTACTGTGGCTTGTTCTACATGGGATGTAGTAACTGACTATATCATTTATAAACACCGAGATGAAATCATCATGTCATTTTTTTTTTAAGCTGCCACCATGAGACTCGCATTGCAGTTTCGCTTCTCTCGCTCTCATCACACACACTCGCCCACCCATCCAGACCACTCTCCTGGGGAGGGTGTGTGTGATGCATATAGGTGAGATGCGTGTTTATCTGGAGGGAACTGAGAAAGAGCCTGGAGAGAGCGAAAGAAGTGAAGCACCAGAGCGAGTTTATATGTGTTGAGTTCGGAAGCAGTGATAGAAGATGGAGGTGGAAATCTGCAAAACACGCAGCAGAACCACTGCCACAAAAGGTAGCACACACTATGCCATGTTAATTTCACTGTTTTGGAAACGACCTGTCGGGTTTCCTGTTGAACGCACTTTTGGTTGGGTTGCTTTGAGCTCTGCTTTTGTTAAGGGTTTCGGTTGAGCTTGAGCTCTATAGAAGCAGGCTACAGTATGTCAGCCTACGTCGGGTAATTAATTATTTTCAGTTAACAGATGTTAAAAGCCTACGTGTGCAAGTGCTTGTTTTATATAAATACTGTTTACATAAATCTAGCTTGTCTGTAATTTCTCCCTTTTTGCATGCGAGTTTAAAATTATTCCAATAGAAACCACTAACGAATATAAACAAGAAAGTTTTAATGCAGACATATGTTACAAGGACTACTAGAAGCATCATACTCATGTAATGGTATGCAGTGTTAAATCGAGAATTTATGAAGTCCCTTAGAAGAGATTTCAACATATCGAGATATATTTATATATATAAATATGTACTGTGTATCCTGATACAGCCCATAAAATATCGCAATATTATTTATTGGCCATATCACCCAGCCCTATACAGAATCAAAACTTATAGAAAAGAATGTCATGGACAAAGAACAGGAAGTAAATCAACCCATCTTCCAGAAACAGTAAGTAGGGCATTTTCTCTGGGCAGAGCTGGCCCAAGTGAGAACAGTTGCACCCAACAGATTTGCCTTCACTTTGCCTGGGGGACTCATAACATTCTGTCCTCTGCCAGCGTGCCTGACTTAGAGCTAGGCCATGGCACTCCAGCACTGCTCCATGGCTTTTCTTCTCCTCAAAGTCATTACGAGGACTGTTTAACAGTACAAGTGCACTTGAAACGTATCATACAGTCCCATACGATCTACAGTATTTCCTTGTGGGATTTCTTTCTGCACGTGAGCATTAGCATACATCTAAAGTGGACAGGCTTAAGAAGCGTATGAGAGTGATTCATATGAAAATGTGTAATATAAATTAGAATTGAATCAACTGAAGAATTTTTTTTGTAATAACTATTTGCAATAATAATTCTTCAAAAAATGAATAAGGTTTTCATTTGACTTTTGGATATGAAACCAAATACTCATTAGGCTTGGTTAGAATTTGTATAGTAACAAATCATTCACAGTCACATGTATGCTGGACCCTCGACATAATCTAAGCCTAATAATCAACAGGGGAAAAAACATGCTGTATTAAACAAAGATATAATTGATGATCTGATGAAGTTTTCTGTTAGGAGACGTTTATTTAAGTATGAAAAGAGTCTCGAGTGTTAGTGCTTTTTAATAGTGAGCAGGTTTTCCTTCACAGGAGAGTCTTCAGGACAGAGGACTTTGCATTTTCCGACATGACATGCCATGCCATGGCTTTTTATTTCTCAAGAAAAGAACGGCTGTTGAGGGAGTGACCGTTTGCAGCTGTTATCACGTAAATGATAAAAGGAAATAACTTGTCTCATGGACATTAAATGTAAAACAGTTAAACAGTATGACGTAAGAAAAACACTTTGGCACGTGCTGTTATTGGAAAATAATTACCATTGCACCACCTCAGCATTGTCTATTTAACAGCAGGTCTAATATGTTATATATAATAAAGTGGAACTATACAAACAATGAAACATTTATTAATAACGATTAGTAATACACTATTAACCACAAGCAAATTGTGCTTATGATTACATATTTGCCCTACAGCTTCTGTAACGAGATGCATTCTGCTTTTGACAGATGAGGGAAGCTCTGGCATTGTGTGAGGATAATCAGGTTCAGAGACCATGTTCTCCCGGGTATATACAGGCTCCCAGTACAGAGCTGCAAATAAATGGCACACATGTAACTGCCTTGAACTTGGTTAGGGCATTAAATAATGGAGTAAATGACTGGCAAATGAGTTGAGGTCTTGCTCAATTGAGGGACATAGCCTCTGGCATGGCATCTGGTCTTACAGGCCAGCACAGAAGCATGCTGAATGGGAGATAAAGAGGGGAAGTCACCAGTACCACATGACAGCACCACAGGGTGAGACGCCTAACCCTGTTTGTACAATCTCTCTGGATAAGAATGTAGGCTGAGATGTTGGAAGTATAAGCTTTGTGATTTGAGGATGAATATAAAGTTTTACCATCAACTTTTTTTTTAGCAATATTTGTTGTTTAAAGCATTTCATATATATTCAGTAAACAACCATGAGTAACAGTAAAGGACCTATTTTTAACATAACCAACATTTTTGCCAAAAGAAACGACCTTAAAATGTAAAAGTAAAAATGACCAAATAAATATGTCATTATGTAAAGCTTTTACTTGTAATATTTATCTCAGGAAGCAGAAATTCAAATAAAAACATAGATGATGTTGACTTCATCATTCATGACGGCTGTGTGTGCATCGAGTCCAGTTAGAGAAATCATCACCGCTGGATCTGTGCACCTGCACCCTATAAAATCTATATAATACTCTATATATACATTTGTGAGTGAGAATATGTGCTTGTGAAGGACGGGGGAGGATCTGGGGGAGCACCTTGGCCTGATCACCATTTCTGAAACTAGTGTTTCCCAAAACAAAAATACTGAAAGGCTTTATGTTCACATTAAACCAATGTTCATGACTTGATATATGTACTTAAAACCAAAAAACCACATTCATAAAAAGTTATGCATGTAACAAGGAAAAAATATATAATGTTTGGTACAAATATAGATTAATCTCATAGACTTCTACATAGAAACATAGAATAAATTTATTATTCAGTTCATATTATTCTAAGTATATTACTGCTGCTATGGCTTTTTCAGTAAGTACAGAAAAACTGATGGGAAAGTCTGGACCTGCTGACGTTTCCTCACACATTTAGGGGTTCAATCACTGTCTAACTATGGATATATTAAAATGACACGCAATGACACCCAATGACACCCATGATACTTATATCATGGTATAAGTGCCCATATTTATATATTATGATATTGATAGCATAGTCATGTTGCCAAGGGCGGACCTATTTTTTTGTCTACCTGGTTTGTTGATATCAGGATTATAGTCATGCCAGGTTAAATGTGCAACTGGCTCCGACTGCCTTTGAATAAATGATGGCTGTAATACAACCGGGGAATTAGTTCTGCCACTAATAACAAAATTATGCCACATATCCAGTCACCCTGACCTTGACTTTCCGTCTATAATGAATTAATAAACTGCATAACTGTTCCAAGTACATACTGCAAAAACTTTTTTTAGATTGTGCAGCAGGGAACACGTACACAGAACGTTACATCCCTATGCTCGCCAGACTTTGGGACAAACTTTAAGACAGTCAAACACAAAGCCATGTGATGTCATATTCGGAGAGGTTGAGAATGACAGAAGACAAAAGCTGTGGCCCTGCCCTGTGCCACATGAGGAGGAGGAGGAGCGAGGGGCCTGCAGCCCTGTAGGCGAGGCGTGAAGACGTGGCAAGGTCTCATGCCAGGCCAACGGGCACACCACTGTCAACATCATGGAGCTCTCCCGCCTGGCCGGCAGCGGTCCCAGCTGCCCCATCCGTTACTGTCTGATTAGTTCTGCTAAGCAGCCCCTCCTCTTACAGCCCTGCTGCCATCTGCTCCCCCCAACAAGATGGCTGCCGCCCAGCACCTCGCACACCGCCCTCCTACCTGCCAGTGCCCGCGCCTGCCCTCGCCCCAAAGCGCGAACATGGCTTCTCACGGCTGGCGGCAGCCTCCTTTCCTTTTTTCCCTACTACTTTTGACGAAGGGCACAGGCTTCGTTCTTTTGTTGCCCGTCGGATGGTACACGCACCTCCCACCGACTTGGTCTTGCAGCAGTTTGGTGAAGCGGCAGACTTCACGCACAGTGGCAGCCTCCCTCTGGCATGGAGCTGCATCTGCTCGCTCTTTTATTCATTTTCCCATTCTTGCCTATTCGGGGGATTGTGCTTTGCCCTCCCACACACACACACACACACACACACACACACACACACACACACACACACACACACACACACACATACACACACACTCGTGTGAGGTTGAAGGAAGGCAGAGAGGCGTGTAAAGTTTAATGGAATTCTGGGGTGGGATGAGAAAGCGCTTAACGCCAACGCTGCAGTGGGTCTTCAATGCTTTATGAGCTTCAGAACAAGAACTTTTTCAGAGGACAAGTCAATGACACTGTCAGCAAAGCGCAAGAGGCCTCAGGATCATCCGTATGGGACTTTCTGAAATACAGTTTCTCAAAAGGCCGTAAGAAGTTGTGTACTGCCCCCTCAGCAGACCTCTGTGCGACAGTTCTGCACATACTACACTCCAAACACCCCTAATTAAATCTAAATGCTTTAAACACTTTCATGCATCATGTCTATTTCTGAAGTGTGATGAACCACAAACACATTCACTTTCAAGGCCATGTGTCATCTCACGCTGCAAGCAAAATTTCAATTAGACCTTTGAAATGAGCGATTTACTAAAAATAAATGTTTTACAAAGCATTAGCACAAAACAAAACAACAATAAAAAAAACATGGCTCTGGTGCATTCTGGTCCAGAGCAAACACAAAAGCTTTAACTTGATAGAAGATCCGTCATGCAGGAGGAAGCATGTTCTAGTGGGTTCATGTTCACACTGAGCTGGAGATGTGGGGAAAAGGTTGAGCTCCACTGTGCATAGTTAATAAAGATGTACTAAATGTCCCTGGACGACATGGCCACTTTCAAACATTCCAGTCCGAGTGAGCCACAGACAGGAAAAAGGAGGCTTCCCAGAGACAGTCCAGTTTCTTTCTGACTCTGGCATTTTTTTTATGCACGGGTTTCGGCTTACCCCTTTCCCATACTGATCATAAATATTTGCTAGTTCGATGTGTAGGATCTCCTCAACTGTGATACAGTGATCACCAGATCAGAATTTAAGACTTGTTTGTTGTTTGCTTTGTTGTTATTTGTAATAAATCAACTAATCTCTCTGTACGAATGACAGTGAACTCCAGAAAGGTGAGCATGAAGTTGTGAATCAGAAGGTGAGATGCAGCTCTTTGGCTTGCAGTTTTTTCCTCTTTACACACTGTGGGCTGTGCTGAACGTTGTGAGAGTTGGGGGTGTGCAAGTAATAATGGGGTGTAGTGGTGGTGGTGTGAAGTTGGTGGGGGGGTGTGTGGCAAAAAGGCATAAGCAAACAAAAAACAAACAAACAAATGGAATAAAGTCTGGGCTCAAAGCCGTCAGAAGGCGGAGAACAGAGCGGGGGGATTAGGACAGATCCTCGGCTGCACACCGCACAGCTGGCTGATGATCCGATGCTGGAGCCGCCGGCCCTGTCTGTCTACCCGACGTGCGCCGGGGGGCTGGGGAGCCCGGGAGAAGGCCCAAAAAAAAAGCAGCAAGAAAAGGAAAGAAAGAAAGAGAGACAGAGAGAGAGACAGAGAGAGAGAGAGGGAGAGAGGGAGGGGAAAAAACAAACAAAAGACAACTGCTTCATTTGCGTCCGTTTGGAGGGAGCTGTGATCACTCGGGCTAAGATGAGAACAAGAAAAGAGGAGAATCAAAGGGTGGCTTCAGAGGCCTCGTTCACACGGCCACCCAGCAGGGCGCCTGACGTGCCCGCGCTCTCACAGGGGCTACAGCTGATACGTCTGTGTGGAGCTGGTATAAAGCAAGAGAGAGCCACGAAAGACAAGTCTTAGCCCCAAGGAAGACAAAAAGAATGGACAGATGTCTGATACATCTGTGCAATGTGGCAGGTCCAGAGAACCTGCTCCAGCAGTGCACATCCACCACACACACACACACACACACACACAAGCTAAAAACCTCTGTGCTGCCAACAGCCAGGCTGGTCAGCGGCTTAACCTTTGTGATCTTCAACAGGCCAGTTTGTCGCCGGTGTGAGAGCAAGTAAAGAGCATTTAAAGGACAGAGTCATCTGCTTCAGTACTGCTCCTGAACAGACTACCCCCTGGGCAAACCATTCTCAGTTTAGCAGTAATAAATTATTCAAACAGAATACCGTGCTGAGTAAACCGTCAAACTGCATTTAAGTCATTTATAAGAATATATATTTAAGCATTTATATATACACCTATAAGTGGTGTACCCAATTTATAAATCTATTTACCAATAAAAGGCTGCGCATTTTGTACAAAATACACTGTTTCGAATTACTCTGCAATCGGGATACACTTGCTATACTGATTTTTGTTTTTTAATAACGATTTGCTGTCTTCCAATCAGAAAATTCAGCATAACTCTCAGTGCCTCTCCGTAATCATCAGCGCGTGCTTGAAAGAAATTGAAAATGTCACAGAAAATGACTGCAAGTCACGATGACTGGACTCTGTGTGGTAAAAAGTGTAGCAGCATCAGGGCAACTGTCACATTTGTCTTTCATTTCATTGTGTATGCATTGTGCATTTTCATGATGATACACAACATCAGTCCTGCGAACGAGTCTGAGAAAGGTTCTGCAATCCTATGAGAATTATTATTATTATTTATGACACAATACAACATTATTATACATATTTTCTATAAATGCTTTAATAAATTCACTTTAAATAAAGTTTATGGTTTAAATTGGATTAAATTGGGGTAATAAGGGTTTGGGTATATTAAGAAAAAGGCATGTACCGCAATTATGTTGACCAAATTCTATGTGATGATGTAACTCATCAAAACCTCTACAGTTCAAAATGCTCAACTGGAAGAATAAAAGATTTAGGAATGTGCTAGAGTCATTTGCATATTTCAACGTTCTGTGACATCAATGTTATGAAGTCCAGTAGAGGATAATAATAATAACTAGATTATATACTACGGATTGAGAGTACTGTGTAAACGTCTTAGTCACCCTATTGTTTTTATGTATAGCTTTTGTTATTGATGTTTTTAAGTCCTTCATTAATGATTCAGTACAAAAAGATTTCATATTTCCAAAAAAAAATTAAACGTTACACAAAAATGTTTGTATGTCAGTAACGAAAGCATCACATTACATAACAGATCACTATTCAGACAAAAAAACATAATGAAGGCTGCTGCGTTTTACATGCAAAAAAAGAAGTAAGTGTGACGGTAAAAGTCTCCAGAAGAGCTGTGGCAGATTCTCCAAGACACTCAGTAAAACTTAACAGCTAATTACTGTACAGTATGATGCAGAAGTCTTAGGCACATGCAAAGACTTGCTACAAAGCAAAGAGGTTTCTACATAAAAGAAAACATTATAAAGTGCAGTAAACAGTAATAAACTAAAGGAAGAAAATACTGGCTGTGTCTGTTTCTTAAACAGTGTTCCCAGGTACAATGTGTGTAGTTCATTCATTCATTCATCCATTATCTTCCGCTTTATTCCGCTAGTCGGCGGCACGGGGAGCTGGAGCTAATCCCAGCGTCATAGGG
>JAOVVH010000048.1:11136193-11151662 GCA_028566435.1 Scorpiodoras heckelii | reverse complement strand
TGTGGGGGTCCTGACCACTGAAGAACAGGGTAAAAGGGGCTAACAAAGTATGCAGAGAAACAGATGGACTACAGTCTCTCTATAGAACTGCACAGTGCAACTATATGGTCAGTGGAGCTTCTAAAATGGACAAAGAGTGTAGATACAAGGAGGTGGTTTTAATGTTACGGCTGATCTCTCTCTGTGTGTGTGTGTGTGTGTGTGTGTGTGTGTGTGTATATACATAATTATGTATATATACACTCTGAAGTACCAGAAAAACTGGTACTGGAGTCTATGCAAAATACACAACAATGCCACATATACACATCATTGGTTGCATCTGCCAGTGCATATATAAAGCAATAGACATCTAAGGAAGCTTCTAGAGCTGTTTCCGCTGTGAGAATGGCAAGTTATCACGGTTTGCGATTTTCAACGCAGTTTAATAGATGGAGCTCGTGAGATAGATCATAGCATTTCTGAGATAGAAGCAAAGTTTAGATTTTCACATATGAGCATTTCAGGGGTGTACAGTGACTACAAGAATTCTGGCAAAGCCTCGAAGAGTCTGGGTGAACGTGACCAGCGCTGGCTGGCAAGAATCGTTGATATGCGTGCAACACTGCCTCAAGTAACATCGAAATTCAATGCTGGGGCCTCAACAGTCACCAGTGTGAGGACTGTGCAACATTCCCTCCAAGATGCTGTGGGGAACCTACCAAGTATTAACTGCTATACCAGTTTTTCTGGTAATTCAGTATATACAGATGGGTGACAAAAGCAAAAAAAATCCTAAAGTACCTTTGGTGCTGGGTTGCCACAAGCTGCCAGAATACCTTCAGTGAACCTTGACATAGATTGTACAAATCTCTGGAACTGTAGTGGAGAGATGAGCACCATTCTTTCAACATGTTTTCCTCAAATTGCTGTATTTATGGTGGTGGAGGATGCTAACACGCTGGTGGAAAATCTCCCATATGTGTTTAACTGAGTTGAGAGGTGGTAAAACCAAAGCATGTCATTTACATAACTTTCATCCTCATCAAGATATTCAGTGAGGCCTCGATGCCTTTTTGGTATTTTTATTTAATTACAAAACTAAGCTAAAATTTACACATGTTAAATCTGAAAGTAGACAATTTTTTTCTAATAACAAACTATGCTTAAAAAAGGTGGTGTGGTACAGTACAGTAATGTGGGGATGCCATCATTCTTCAGAATGGACCTTTCATTAGTTGTGATCATATCCTAAACTGTTGGTCATAACAACTGCCATACATGAATCATGTAGATGGTGAAGGTTAAAACATCAAACACAGGATGAGCACACGGATTCTACAAATTGTTGAACTTATTCTCACCATCTGCTACTGGGTCCATTCCATGTACACTAACAACCTTGTTGAGCGATGTTTTATGTAATTAAACTTCACACTATAACATATGGCCTACTTTTCTCTGCCAAGTGCCAGGTTGATCATCTTTCAGCCAGCACAGAATAGTTGCTGGGTTTTAAACATGATGCTAATTAAAAGCAATGGAGGAGCCCTGTATTGAATGAGTTGATAAAGCGAGTTTTTGTTTTGTTGTAGGTGATACTGCAGCACTGCACAGAGGAACACCTTTGTATGGACAGCCTTCTTGGTGGGGTGATGGTGACGCTGATGACGAGAACTCATTTAAACAGGAGAGTAAAGCAGCAGGGAAAAAACAAGAGACTTCTGGGACAGGTGAGGCCTCATTTCCATTCTCCCACATTGCTTGTAGAATAGCAGTGATTCGTCCTGTGCAAAAAATCACCTCAGCTAATTGATTACCGACGAGCTCGTTCTGTCTGTCATACCTGAAGCTCTAGTGGAGCTTCTTCATTGTTTACAACTTGCAGAATGATTGATTGTATATAGAGATTGTAATATGAGAGAGGGTACAGCATGTAGAATTTGTATACACTCACCAGGCACTTCATTAGGTACACCTGTTCAGCTGCTTTGTGCAATGTAAGTATCTAATCAGCCAATCACATGGCAGCAACTCGATGCATTTAGGCACATAGACATGGTCAAGATGTAATGGTGGTGGGGGATATTTTCCTGGCACACTTTGGGCTAATTAATACCAACTAAGCATCATTAAACGCCGCAGCCTACCTGAGTATTGTTGCTGGCCATGTCCATCCATTTATGACCACAGTGTACCCATCTTCTGATGGCTACTTCCAGCAGGATAATGTCACAAAGCTCAAATCACCTCAAACTGGTTTCTTGAACATGAGTTCACTTTACTTACTTTACACAGTCACCAGATCTCAATCCAGTAGAGCACCTTTGAGATGTGGTGGAATGGGAGATTTGCATCATGGATGTGCAGCTGACAAATCTGCAGCACCAGTTGCTTATGAGTTGTTGATGGGATTTGTGCACACCTGACCATCACACCCATATGTGTTCTTTCTCCAAACTGTTGGCCCAATGTTGGAGGCATGTCTCTGGATGGTGTAACATTACAGTTCCCCTTCACTGGAACTAAGGGGCACAAAGCTCTTCCAGCATGACAGTGCTTCTGTGCACAGCTCCATGAAGACACGATTTGCCAAAGTTGGTGTGCAACCACACTGAATGCCTTTGAGCTCAACTGGAACTCCTCGCCTTGAAATCAGTGCCTGACCTGCCCAGTGTTCATCTGTCTAGTGGAAATCCTTCCAGAAGATTGAAGGTTTAATAACAGTAAAAGAAGGGATTAATTCTGGAATGGGATGTTCAGAAAGCACATGCAGGTGTGATGGTCAAGGCTCCACAAACTTTTGTCCATATAGTGTAATTCTTAATCAAAGGCATTACTTATCTCAAGGATGGAGTTTATATGGACAGAATTATGAAACTTGTGAAATCTTGAAACTGTTGGCAGGTTTTCTATTCAGGAAAGCACATGAAATTAACCTAACCATGGTTCACGAGTGGGAACAATGCGGGAACAGGAAGGTTCAATTTATATGTTATTATTTGATGTTTCTAAGAATGTGTTCAGGTTTGTCAGCTTTGTTTCGACTAAAACAAACCCTGGTGCTATTGCTCTGTTAATGCGGTTCATTAGAGTAAGTGTGAACACTTCCTTTTCGAATTCATGTGCATGCCAAATAAGCAGGTGGGTCTCTGTCCTTTTGTACAAGAATTCTGGTGTGGTTTGTTTGACGTATGAACGCAATACGCACCAAAGGCATCGACACGACAACACAGGACATGTCACAAGATACGACACTAAACGACACTAAACATCCTTTATCCATTTTACCACCTCTTGCTATGTTTCCAGTTGGTAAAAATATCACCAGGTATGCACATCCCTGATAAGTGCATTAAGTGCATTAAGCGTAATGCATTGTTCTGACGACTGGCTTGCGAAATATACGCCATATGTGCATCATACATTACTTTTTTTGGTTTCACTGTAAATTTGTGAATGTAAACGCTAAGCAAACCAGGGCTAACATGTAACAATATATCATTTTCTTGTTTGGTCTGGACCAAGGGACCTGAGCTACAAGTATAAACACACCCTAAGTTTTTAATATATCTGTTTCTGTCCAAAGGGCATAATTTAACTAACTGAAATCATATTAATAAATAACAATGAATTATAATATTTTCTTCAGGAAATAGAATAATTTTAAATGTAAAATAATGATTGGTATTAGATGTTTGCTATTATAATAGAGTTAGAGATTAATAGTGTTGTTATAGAGTTTTATAGTGATTTTATGAATGTATTATTTTTTACAAGATAATCATAAATTAAATCTTCATCATGATTTGTCAGATAAAACGCAACTAGATATTTTCCTCAAAGTTTTTCAACCCTATGACCTGGAATCTTTAGTAACTGTTTAGTAAAGCACAGTTTTTTTAACAGTGATATGAAGGGGATACGTGGTACAGTGCGTAAAGTACATGAACTAAACAAGTAACAGTGAGTCATTATTACAGAAATAGTCTGGAAAGTAATGGCTTCATAGACGTCTATGCAGTGTATCATTATCGCCTCCTTAACTGGGCTTTGCCATGTCATTTGTGAGGATGGAAAAAATGTCAAATGTATGTTTAAAGCAGTGTTCCTCTACATATTTAAAAAGTGAGGATTTTACTGCAGCTAGTTTGATCCAGCAAGGTTTCAGAAATGGCAAACACAGGCATCGAACAGTCTGGGCTTTCCTGTGCTGGGTTTAGATTTGTTTTAGTCCTGGGGTCCAGGATCCTATTACCTTTTGCCATCCGGAGTAAAAGATTTCTGAGGCATCGACACAGCAGGATGTTCCACCGTGTGTGAGCTGCACAATCAAAAGTGGAAGTGTGACTAATCACGACGGTTCTAATAAAAGGATAAAGTTGTGTTGAAATTGCTAAAATATTTTAGAATAATGTTACTCTGAAGTATACAGTGTTCCCTGTGACTTCTGCACATAAGTTAAGCCTTGCTTTTTTTTCGTGTAATGAGAGTTTTATGTGTAATGTAAGGAAAACCAGTTTAATTGTACAGATGAGAAACTGTATATATGTTTTTCCTTCTACATCCATCTGAAATTCATTTCTGGTTCTGTCACTGCCAGCACATCATCATGTGTTGTGCTGTCACTACCAGCACAACACATGATGTGTGTTTCAGTGCTTCTGCAACTTCAATTTCAGACCACGGTGAAGCCATCCACAGTACAAACCAGAGTGCACGTATATATGGTTTACCGTAACTACCTTCAGACGGCCACAAAGCTGATTTTGCTGTGAATTCTGGACAGTCTGCAAATGTTGAGCTGAAGTGTAATGCTGGTTTGAGTATTATTTTTTCCAAGTTCTCACAGGCCAAATGAAACGAGGCTGCAGGCTCGATTTGGCCCACGGGTCTTGTGTTTGACACATGCCACAGCGCTTCCTTCAGATTAGGTTAACTTTTTGGACTATTAGTTAAGCATGCTTCAAGGCAGTTATGTTCGGAGTCATAATCTTGGTGCTCTGTATGCTCTTACCTCTGTTACTGCCGCCTAGTGTGTAAGAAGACGTAGAGCTCATGACAAATATACTGTATATCTGTTATGATTATATGAGCTCATAATAATACCACCATACACTTCATAGAAGCAAAATTTTTCTCACTTGTATTTTGTATCATGATATTTGAGACAGCGAAACTCTGTCTCATACCTAATGGGGTGGTGTATTGCTGTTACCACCACAAAGTGTATTATTTTCCTAAAGCAGCATGTCCTGTTTTTTATTCCTCTCATAACACAGCAATTTGCAAATGATTTCAATTTTTAATTTATTAATGAATTGTGAGGTGTATACCGAATTTGGCACCAGTCTCCCTTTCCAGAATCCCTCACTAACTACAAACATGGACGCTGAGAACACAACCATCCTCCCACCTGAAACGTTCGAGTCACCAAGCTACTGAATACACACACCTGGGACTCATTAAACACACACCTTTATAAGCACGTCTGTTCTGTTTACTCATTCAGTGTTCATTGCCTGTCGATTGCAAGCTATTTATTCATTGCTGTGTTTGATTCTCATTAAATCTTAACACCCTTGTTTGCCGTTTGACTTGGAGATTTTTGGATCCGCTTAGTGTTTGCTGCTTAGTGATCACCAGACCTGTGTGTGTTTCTCCACCAAGAGTTTTGCCTTTTGTGTCGTCCTGTTTGTCATTTCGCGTCCACTTCAGTCTCCTAAGACACAATGTGCGCTTAAATCGTTTATAGTTACTATTGTGGGATGTCTGCAAGAGAAGTTACTTCCTGTTATCATATACATGACAAACTATAAACTATAAAATTGTTCCCTCACCAGTCTTTTTTTCCTCTCACTTAAAGTTGAAAAGACAAAAAAAAAGCAGTTTGTCATGTTACAGAGAGACCATAAAAAGTCCTCTGTCCTGAAGACTCTCCCATGTCTGAAAAGTTACTGAAAGTTACAATGCCCTGACACTGGAGACTCCTTCCATAAATGTTTAAAAATCTGAAAGGTTTATTGATTATAAAGGTAAATTGCATTTTTTAAATCTGTTATCATTAGGTTTAGATTATATAGATTACATAGATTATATAGTTTATATAGATTATGTAACTCATCCTTCATACAAGTCCCTGGGAATATATGTGTAGAGTCGATAATGTGTTAGAACAAGCATATTCATAGGAATATTTGAGATGCTGTTACAGAAATTAATCCAACACCTTCTGACCAAGCACATCTGAGATTTAAAGGGCGTTATGGTATAAAATAAAATAATCCAAATGCTATGACTAGTTACAACAGTACCTGGCTGGCATGAGAATATACCGGTACTCTTGCAACCGAGATGCGTAGCCGTTCACACCTAGCATTAGCATTGCGGCTTCAGAAACCATTTGTGATCAGGTTTCATACATCATTTCCTCTAGAGAAAGGCTGTTACACACGTTTATTATGTTAGTTTTCTGATACATTTAGTTTCAGGCAGAAATGTCCCACAAATCCACAGAATGAAGCAATGAAAAGCGGCTGCTTTCATCTCTGCTGTTAGAGCGTCACCTTTATCCGTTAGCCTAGCAGGAGAACGTTGTATCATTCACTGTGATTCCCAAACAGTCTCATAACAATGACATACTAGTATCTTCCAGCTAAGGCAATGATGCATTTGATCAGCTGGTCCTTCGTTGCACTCAGGGTCACATTACAATTATGATGTGGCCATATGCGTCCCAGACCACCTCTGAATGTGGTTTGAGTGATCGGCTCACACTGTGTCTTCGAGTTGCATTTGACCCCGTTCACACTTGCCCACTTGGGATCCGATCGCACAGGACACTTGTTAATGCCAGGTGTGAATTGGGCCAAAAAGAGGACGAAACTGCGCACACTTAGCAGTATATTGAGAATTGGATATCTGCAATTCAGGTCACACCTGAGTGTGTTTTCTGTGCGCATTGATGACGTTCTATGGCAGGGAAATCAAACGGTGCAGTTTTGACTGCATTCATGTCCTTGAGTGCCTCTTAATTCAATTTCACCCTCCGGCAGGAGCCTCTTTGTGAATGAAAGCTGTATTGTTATACACAGCCGATGATGCTGGGCTTTCTGAGGTCATAATCAGAATCGCAAATGCACTTTTCAGGGACGACTCCGGACACCGAATGTCAGTGTTTAGCTACGTCTTCCAGTCCAAAGCATCTTCTTTATTGTTCCTGAGGCAGAGTAAGAGAGAAAAAACTCTGTGTTACAGCTTCCCACATCAAAGTGCAATCTCCCACTGCTATTTTTAGGCTGTTCTTCCTCAGTGAAAGGTAGTGGAGTTAGCGCAGCTAGGAGGGGAAGAGCAGCAGCATGCAAAGGAACTGTGAATAGGCTTGTTTGTGACCAAGCCCAGCCCCCAAGCTGGAGATTGTCACCAAAGGGTTTTCACATGCAACTCTGTAAAGCCACACCGCTTTGCCTCTTACCACTGAAACCTCATATGCCTCATTTGTAAGTAATCTCCCTGTTTATCTATTATATAATAAACATAGCAGATGTAGATAGTGTCAGACATAAAAAGGTTGCTTGTCTGTTAAGTGTGATCATGCTCCTGGGGGAAATCATCAGCTTTCTGTCAGTGTAGTTGAACTGTACATCCTGAACACAACATCCAGCCGTGTTGTTTGTGAGCATACGATGTTATAAACTGGATTTGTGGAGAGTTAGTTCGATTTGGTTTATAAACTGGAAACGCGCGCCTCGAGTGTAAGGAAGTGAGCGTTTTTTTCTAACAGGAAATCTCACCACCTCTGTGACTGGGTGTGAAATAGAGAGGATGGTTAAAGTTTTAGTACTTTTATAGTATTGTACGTTTGTAGAATCAGTACGATGTTTTTGCGACTGCTGTTATGAGGATGAACGGATGTGTTAATGGTCTCTGCAAAATACAGAAGAATTCTCTGACAAGATGAGAATCTTTGGGGTTTTCCTACTTCTTCTTTTCCGTGGTTTTGTAGAAACATCCACCTCTGCATGTGATAAATCAAGACTTGGGAAAGGAAGATCCACTTTAACTTCCTTGATGAAGTAATTCTACTGAAATATATGCTAATCTCAGTTACTCTTTTTATTAACATTTCTAGACCATGTGTTCTTACATGTTATTATCAGAGAGCATCAAACTGTAATCAGTGCAAGGCAAAGGTTTAATCAGTGCAAGGCAAAGGTCTTGTCACATTTTCACAATTTGCCACAGTGCAGCTGTTGTCAGTACATTAATCTACATGATCATTAATACTAGCGTTTCTTAGCAGGATGTGTCTTGTCAGATGCACTAAATTGAATTATTACTGCACACCCACAGAACGCTTTTTGTTAAATACATCCCTCAGACACTAATCCAGATGAATGGTCCAGTGCTTAAAGCTGGCCTTCTTGTTTCTTCGGCATAAAATCATGACCTCTGACCCCTGATGCTAATCCCCCCTAGTGTCCCTCTCTCTGCACCTCACAGACACCAAGGAGACCAAGCGGACGGAGAAAGCTAAGGAGAATGGTGTGAGCGCTGCAGGCCCTGAGCCCAGCTACTTTGAGATCCCAAGTAAAGACAGCCAGATGGCAGAGGACAGCATCCACGAGGTCCCAACCAAGGACACGGAGAGCAGCGCAGCAGCAAAAGCCGCTCAGGCTAACACCTCCTTCACCATTGAGTTCGATAACACCTCTCCCGGCAAAGTGACCATTAAGGATCATGTGTCCCGTCCAAGATCTAAAAAATCTCAGCCAGGGAGTAAAGAGCTCAGCACCCTTCAGGCAGCTATCATGGCTTCGGAGAGCAAAGTGGCTGACTGGCTCGCACATAACAATCCTCCCATGGTGAGGCGCGAGTCCACAGAGGAAGACAGCAAAAGCATTAAGAGTGACGTGCCTGTCCACCTCAAGAGGCTGAAAGGTGAGGAGCACCACATTTTAAAGATATTGATTTAATAATGAATGTATGTTTGTCTTCATGTTCTGTTCTGGTCAAAATGATGCATATTGATTTCTACAGTCGGTGCCATGCTGATTCCACAAACTGATTTTTACGACATGAATGCAACTTCAGGATATTTTGCTTGTACAGCTGATGATGGATTTTTGTTCAGAATGTCCTGTTTCTCTGGAAACCTTCTGTACTACACTTTAGTGTGTAGTGCAATAACCTGGAAATGAATTTAATGGGTATTATATGTAGAGTATGTCATAAATCTGCCCTCAAGTGCCCATAATATTGACGTGGGGGAAATGAATATAGTTATACTGTGTATTATTATTAGACTATTATTAGACTTTGGCAACTTAAAAAATAGACAAAAATGCTGGGAGTGCCTAAGCATTCATGCCTGCGTCTGTAAAACTCAAAAATTAGTTTATCTTTAGTGTGCTGGTCAGGGTCATGGTGAATTCTGAGCTCATCCCAGGAACATTGGGAGTGACCATGGGAATAAATATAGGATGGGACGCCCTAACCTTGTCACAGCACACCATACGCACAAACTACACTGTAAAAAATTTCAACTCAAAAACTTACATTCAAAGTTGCCTCAAATTGAAATGACTGTTTTCTTCAACTCGTGATTTTATGTCTAGTTTGGCTTTGAATTCCTTTCCGTAAATTGATTTGACTATATAGTGCTTGTTGTTTCAACTTCGCAATGCAAGTTTAACGTACAGATGACTTATTAACATGAGTTGCCTCAGTTATTGCCTTCAACATTATTATTTAAGTTAAAGGAAAAGTATTGACGTTACTTTTCAACTTAAGATTATATTAAAACATTTAGTGTTTTAAATTATGAATCTGTTGTGACCTCGGTGGTGAAGCAAATTGCTAGGAAGCATTTCAAGCATGACTCAATAATGATTCAAAACAGCATAACTTTATTGTACAGTAACAAGAACCAGGGCGTAACACGCACACCTACAGTACATGGGCACCAATGAGGAGGGTGACAGAAACACACACAGAACACGACAAGGATAGGAAACACAAAACAACAACAGAATGTCCAACCTACACTTCATGTCGGGAACTCCTGCTACGTCACGCCCCTAAACCTGGACGTCTCCTCCTACTCCCTACAATCCATTGGCGGTTGCCACAATATCCACAAATACCACTTCTAAGGCATTCTCTCACTTTTATTTTCTTGGATGAAATGTTGGACACGACAATGAATTCTCTATGTTTTGAATGAGTGTTGCGTGTGGAATATCTGTAAAATGCTGTGTATTATCAAAAATAATATAATATTGTTCATTTATTTATCGTGACACACTTGGACTGTTAGACACAGCCATACCTCACAGTTGAAACACTGAAAACTCATAAAATCTACTTGAAATCACAAAACATAATTTGATATGTCAAGATAAATGAAAAAAGTAAGTTATCAAGACTTATTGTTTAAAAAATCTTTTTTACAGTATAGTCGTATAATGACACAAGATTAAAATTCATTACAATATGATACACTGGTGTCTCCATACTAGATACATTTTTAATACAGGTAAAATGATCATTTCCTGAATGTGCATCTTAGGTTTCTTATTTTTTAATTGGTGAATATAATCTACATTATTCAACAATTAAAAAAGCTGTGAATGAGACTGTAGCTAAATTAAACATGACAATTAAACCTGAGTTCTCTTACCAAGCTTTCACTGGTGTCGATGACATGTCTGAAGTTCATGTACATGTGTTTATGAAGCCACTATCAGATATGAACTTCCAAATCATCCAAAGGGTGATGGTTCGGACCTGTTTGTGGTATAAGTGCTGGTGTAATGTGTGTATATTTGGCAGATTACACTGTGTATAGTGTGTATTACATTGTGTGTATATTTGGCAGATTACATTGAAATGTCCTATTTTTTAAAAATAAATGGTGTGGGTTAATATGGCTTTGCCATGCTGCATAGTAAAAGACAGAAGGGAGAGACATAAAAAGTGTGTACACCTTTTACACTTCTGCAGCTTTTCTTCTTTACGTCTTTACATCTAACCGAATCTAAGCACTGACCCCTTGTTGTCTATTAAGTGGAGACCTACTTTTTTGTGCTTATATGCTCACTGTGTCCGTCTTCAGTGTGGTGCTGCTGCAGTGTTTTGGTTGTGTTGTCTGGAATGGAGTGTTTTGTCTTGTCCTTGGAGCCTGTTTAACACAAGGCAAGAAACATCACAAACAGAGAAGAGAGATTTACGAAACTGGTGAAATATTTGATAGCCTCAGTCAGAGACCTAGGCTAAAACTCATCTGTCAAATCCACACAATTCTGACAGTGTTTAAAGTGACTATTTGGCACAGCAAAGAATGAAGGTTAATGTTGCACATACCTACTGTTGTAAAAGAAAATCAAAAGTAAAAATACTTTGATTAGCGGTTTATTGTTAAGGCGCTCAGAGTTTCCTGGATTGTGAAAGAAAGAAAAGTAAGATCTTGTAATAAGGACGACTAAGAGTATGCTCGAGAGTTCTGCAGTTGTGTCTGGAAAGATCACAGAATTTATGACCCATCACTTCCTGAATCAGCTTCTCCTAACACCTAGAGATTAACACTGCCATCGATGCTTACATTAACACTCCACTATCGAACCTTGCCTCAGCACAGGCATTCAATTTATAAAGATGATCAGCATCTGTGCTGTGGTTCATGTTCAGTCCATGCAGGAGCTTGGGATGCTTCTTTCTGTTAGGACTGCACTCTCATGCTAATCGAATGCTGCAGCCTGATGCTTTGCAAAAAAGCAACTCCCCTTTCATTTCAGCACAGTTGGTTTCCGTAATGAAATGGGCGCTAATTTATGATGACAGTGTTCTTTTGGGGCTTGTGAAGCGCTGACAGAACAGATGTGAACAGAGGCGCGCGAGCTGTGTGTGCAGGTGATTGACTATGGATGTAGGTCTCTGCAGTCAGTCCACTATGAGGCGTGGCTTAGTGATCTCAGAGGTGGACTTGACTCTTGATGCAGATCTGTATTTCAGTCTACACACTCGACTGCTGTCACTCGGAATTTCAGCATTGCTAAGGAGGTTGTTGATTCTTTGGATGTGATTATTGGAGCACTTGTATGTGGGAATACACTAGGGTGTGGCGAGCATCCTCTGTGAACGGCGTTAAGAAGATCATAGAGGAAATCTGGGATGAAAGACGTGAAGGACGTTAATATTCATGATCTCAGGTAGGTGCTTAAGTAGAGAGGGCCTCAAATGAGGTTGGGTTTTGGTGCAGTTAAGATTTTCTGTGTGTGTGAGATCACAATAGTTCGAGACAAGGGCAAGCCTGTGTGGAAATCTCTGCCGATTCTGTGTGGAAGAGAAGAGCTCCTTTGTCATTAGACGGCTGCATGAGAGGCCAGTGTTTAGTAATGGATGGTTTTCTCTGCTTGTCAACTCTCACTACATAATATAGCCTGAACCGCTTGAGATAATAAAAAGTCATCCTCCCCTTCCTCCACCTTTATGTCTTTACCCTACTTTTCTTACCATCTGGCTATCACACTGCCTTACTTCACCTTACTTCTCCTGCTGTGCAGTCCACCTAGAACCTGAGGTACCAGCCTCATCCCTCCCACAGTCAGGGGTCATGCTGTAACTAAATTAAGTTACTAGTTCAGATGCTACTCAAATTTTGTGTGTTACATGTCAGATGTTTGTGTAAGTAAATATAGGTTAATTGGGTTAACATTCAGTAACCATTCAGGTTTGTCATTCTCCCTTCACAGGCAGCAAGCACGAGGACGGCACCCAAAGCGACTCGGAGAACGGCCTTGGCCTCCGTTTCGGTAGCCGACGCCATGCTGCTCTGGAGGAGCGTTTGAAGGCAGCTGGCCTCACACGTGCCAGAGTCACCGGGGCAGAGAGCTCAGGCTCCACCAGCCGTACCGCCTTTACCATCGAGTTCTTCGATGAGGAAAACCCACGCAAGCGCCGCTCCTACTCCTTCTCCCAGACTGCACCACTTTTGGGAGGTATGGTAGGTGAGGGACTGTGTCCGGCACCACCCTCCCACCCTAAGGGCACTTCATCAGCGCTGGCAACGGTGGCACCTACAGCAGCACGGCTGCTGCAGAAGAAAAGGTCAGAGGACAAGACGACGGCCCCCGGAGATGAGACACAGAAGCAGGATGACGAGCAGAGCGACAAAGGCACCTACACCATCGAGCTGGAGAACCACAATCCTGAAGAGGAGGAGGCCCGGCGCATGATTGATAAGGTACCCTACAGATTTTTAATTGTGACTCAGCGATCTAGATTGAAAATGATTGGGATCAATCTAGAACCTGGATATGTTCTTAGGTTTGTCCCTGTGGCAGGTGGCAGGGGTCATCAGTTGGTGGACCATGATCTAGACCCTGAACCAGAGTTAGTATTTCAGCATACTGAACTGAGTACTAGGAAAAAAACATAATGCAGCAGAGCCAATAAAAAAAATATGAAAAAACATCCACAGTTCAGTGATTCTAGTTTTCTAAATTTGAGCCGTGACGGATTTTGTAGCAATTCCTATGTTTGTCAAATCACGTGCTTTTATATAAATTATTTACCCTCTAGCTTTAGTGCTAGAGATACTAGCTCTGAAGGATTTTTCGCTTAATTTTCTCTTCAACAAAAAAAATAGTGTTTAAAGAAGCGTGCCTTTATTCTCCCCACCTCACGTTCTCATCTGTCCAGAGGCTGTAGTCAAAAGTAGTAACATAAAGCGCTACTGTGCAACAAAACACAACCAATTCAATTTGTCTTGTTGACAGCTAACTCTTGTTGACTATTTGACTATTTAGTCATACCAGATATTTATAAGCACGTACTTTTATGCAATATTGCATTTTTAGTTGAATATCCCTTGAATATCCTTGATGGCTCTGTGATGAACCCCATAACAGAGGATTTTTCATGTCTGTATTGTTTTATGTATCTTTCAACAAATGGAACGTGACTGATTGCATAAAAGCTTTCCGGATGGGTTAAAAGCCAATTCTTAGGCAGTTATGATGTTAGGATGCTGATGACAGTACAGCCTGATAGATCAAGGCAATTTATCGTGCTCCCCTTCCAGTGATCCTGTACAATCCTTCTGAAATGCGTTGTGTGTTGTGTGTTGTCCCTGGAGCACTGTTTGCACAGCGAGCTTTCTGTGAATCTATATCTAATGTGCTTGTAATGCTCTTCTGCAGCTAACCATGCAGTTCTTCCATTATCTATTTATCTTCAGGGAGCTATTAAGCTCTCAACTTTATTGCAGTAACTACATACTATTCTTATAGTGTCACATTTAATTTGTAACAGTAAAAAAAAACAGCACAATACTAAAACCAATAAATTAAATCATCCCAAAAGTATAAACGACAGGACAAACGAATGGGTAAGTAAACTGTATATGAATGTTGTTAATGTTATCAAGAGCCTTTTATTCCGTGTCTGAGGTGAGCATTTGAAGAAGCTTTACTAATTAACACCGTGTTTTCTTGCCTGAGATGTCTCAGGACTTTTTTTCACACTGTTGCTATGGAATCAAGGCTTCAGGACGTGCACTGTGCAGTCGCTCTGCTTTGAATCATATGTTTCCCCATGCAGGTGTCAGTGTCTCGTGGCTTTGTGCTGAGCGAAGGAGCCCTTGTTCCTCATGCTCTTCTGTCCTCTATTGTGCAGGTGTTCGGGGTGGAGAAGCCTAAGGATCCCGGTTGCCCAGTGCAACAGAAAACTAAGGAGAGTAAGAAGACCAGCAGCACTAAAGCTGAGGTAATTCTGAAGTCCTGGGGGTGACACATTCATTGTTTATTGTGTCGCTGTACATCACATGCTCGATTGGCCTGTTTTTTATTAGCTGCTGAAAGGCTTTTACTTTTCGAGCAGGATTGCATTTGATTAATATAAACAGCTATTATTATGATTTATTATTATTATTTATCAGTAATAAAATGTTGCGAAATTATTTTAGAAACAAAATGTATGCAAGCCTACTTTATGCACGAATTGCACCAACAACACGAATTAATGTCAAATATGGAGTCTTATTTTTAACTCGCAGGTCAACCATTGGAAGATCTTCATCATATAATCTGACATGGAGAATTTTACACAGTCTGTTATAGAATTCGAACAAGATTTGTCTGGGATCATTTTTTTTTTTTGCGTAGTGTAAAACGTGATTGATTGAGTGGAAATTAGATGTTAAGAGATCGCCGTCACCATCGGCTTGCTCATTTGGGATAGCAGTAAGGGATAAAACCTATAAATTATGTCTGGATTTTATGTCTCTGTAAAGCTGCTTTGGGACAATTGTCCATTGTTAAAAACACTTTAGAAATAAATGTGAATTGAATTGAATTGAATTGATGGGCGACACGGTGGCGCGGTGGGTAGCACTGTCGCCTCACAGCAAGAAAGTCCTGGGTTCAATCCCCAGGTGGAGTGGTCTGGGTCCTTTCTGTGTGGAGTCTGCATGTCCTCCCCGTGTCTGCGT